>LGRX02035725.1:0-12648 GCA_001247695.2 Cymbomonas tetramitiformis
GCCTCATCAGCACCCCGAGTGTGGGTGCCGCGCTCCGCGCTCGCGGCGGGGCATGCGTGCGCGGTGTGCTGCTCCCAGGCACGCGCATCAACCTCTGCAAGGAGGCCCGATGCGCCTGGACGCGGTGCACACGCTGCGCGCTACCCCCAGGCACCATGCGTATGGTGTGCCTGGCGGGGCAGCGGCGCGTCACGCAGCCCGAGACAGCACAGCGAGAGCTGCTGCCTCATGCTCGCAGGCCTCCGCAACGGTAAAATTACAAGACAGGTACGAAAATGTTTCCAAGACACGGTGAAGCATGCAATTTATTTTCTGTTCGGCAAATGGTAGCGAGCATGGCATACGAAAGAAATGAGCAATTGCCATATCAGATTTCTCTAATAATCGTATTTACATTATGTACATATATTTTGTGCGTCTAAGCCAGCTGATGCTATTCACATTTCAACATCGCTACCGTCGTCTAGCTCATTTTCCTCGTTTTCGCTATTGTCTTCATCGCCTACTGTTTCTTCCACTTGCCCGTTATCAATTCGTCTTTTCTTGGCTCTTTGCGCCAGCAGTGCGACTATAAGTTGCCCATACTGCTCATATGGGATACAACCTTTTGCTTCGTTAGCTGCGATGTTCCACGCTAGCAATATCTCTGCACTTTTGAAGGGCTCAGTTGACGGCGTATCGGATGCGTTCTCCCAGAAGGCTCCCGCTTTCGCTGCCAACACCTTTCCGAGTCTTCGCTCCTTAGTGTCCGTGTATGTCTTCACTTTCAGGTACTTGTACTTCAACTCCTTCGCGTACACAATCCGTGCATGCACTCGGACAAGCATCAGGGGGTCCGACCATTCTTTGCCGTTGAGCTTGACACGGAATTGGCATACATCGTTGGCCTTCACGCCCGTGATTTCTCCGAAGCAAACGGCGTAGCTGTTTACGGTCATCTGATCGAACGAAACCTCCCATACCGGGTTGGCCACGTACGCTTCTGCTTTTCTAGCAGCCCGATTCACCGCCTTACGTTTGCCCGTGTACACGGCAATCGGTGCACGTTCTACGCGTTCTTGAATTCGGGTTGGAATTTCTGCTGCTGCTGGCATCTGAGCTTCGGCGAGTCTGAGAGGAGCTTCCAGGGCATGCACCAAAGGGGCATTCAAACGTGCGTGCAATTTGCTCGGCAAAACGAACGGGACATTGGGCTCCTCGAAAATGCCCTCCTCGGTCAGCTTTCGTTGCTTCCTCAACAGCTCCGCCCACCACGCCTCGTGGGTAGGTGTAAACGTCGTACTCAAAATGGTCCGCATCCCGTCCACCAGATCCTCGAGCTTCGTAAGCCCTTCTTCGGAGAAGGCTTTCGGTTTGACAAAATCAGGCAGGTTCTCGGGCATAGAGTTCAACACCTTGAGGCCCTCCTCTGGTAGCCACTTCTTGTCGGTGGAATACATCTTGTATTGCACGACCACTTCGCCGGCCTCGTTCTTGAACGCTTTGAAGGTCTGCTGCGTGGAGATGCCACAGACGTTCTCGTAGCGACCACCGAACCAGGTCTTCAAATCATGCACTTTCCCCACCGCGGTCGTGAAGATGCCATCCGAGAAACACTCCTTTGCGATTTCCATCATCTCGTCAAGGGTCATCGCAAGCTTGCGTTTTAAGCGCACAGAAAAACGCGAGAACATCTGGTCGATGTTCTCGTGGGTGTGGCCGACGATTAGGAAGTTCACCTTCACCTTCTTGAACGCGCCAGACATAACCAACCAAGAGATATACGCCAAAAGCATAATGCTCTTGTTGGTGCCCACGTTGTCAAGCTGGACGTATAACACTTCCGGCATCGGGTACGGTTCCTCGCCATCCCCTTTACGACGGTGCTCTTGAATTCGAGTGACGTCACGATGCAGCACGTTCAGCAGGAAGTTGGCGTCGTCACCGTAATTCGCGTAGTTGAAGTCCATAAAACGGCCAACGTTTTCGATGATGCTACCCATATTGTGCTAACAACTTTATAATGGACATGAGTATTGTTTTGAATTGCTCATTAACCTAATGAGGTGTTATCTGTTAGTGACTAACTTTGTACTTTTATATCACAATATATGTTTATAGGTACCATTGACACCTGCAGCAGAAAGCCAGCTGGCTGCCAGTCGTGGTCCGGGCGGCTCATTGTTGGCTTACAAGCCTGGAGAGACAGCGAAGGCGGCCAAAGAACAGAATGCTGAGCAAGCAGCGCAGGACTGGAAGTCCTTACTCGCTTTGCCGAAGCAGCGTCGTTCTGTATCTCATTCTAATACGATTCGGTACCAGATCGAGTATAACCACCGGTTCCCCAGAGTCGTTTCCGCGAAAGACGTCAAGGGGTGTACGTTCAACATTCCTATTCAGTACATTGTACAGGCTGAGGACTACGAGCGCATCAGGGATGAGGACCGTGCGCAAGTCATGAACTTGAAAGAGAGCATGGCTTGGAACCCACACGGTTTTCAGAACACCTCCCTAGTGTACATTGTATGGGCGCGCACTGGGGAGCACCTCACAAGCGCGGAGGAGTTTGACCCCAGTAAGGTGTACGACGGCGTATATCGTTTCGTGTGCTTCGGGCACCAACATAGCCTCACCGCTCGGCGGGAGCTTCACGCTGACCAACCAGATAACAAAGCTTTTCAGCAGATCGAGTGCAAATTGTATTTTAATCTACAGTCTGACATGGTCCGATTTTTGGCTGACGAGCAGAACACCGTCGACCAGAACGTGAAGGGCAAGTCGCACCAGCAAATCATAAAATCCATGCGAACTGGCATGCAGGTGATTTCTGAGAAAATAATGTAACTTATCCATCTTTGTCACTTGAAGCTCTTACTTACTTATATAATGTAAAAGAATGTTACTAACCGTAATTTCTCGGCAAACCATGCAGGCATCGAAGGGCCCTCTCCACAAACTCTATTGGCATTGTGGCATCACGGAAGACCCAAGACTTTCAGGCTTCCAAAGAATAGGAAGCAGGTCTACGAGAAGTTGTCGCAGGGGGACTGGGCCAATGTGAATGACTGGGAGCTTTTCGGGGGAGACGTTGCAACTGGCAAATGGTTCCCGGTCTGGTACTATTTGACATCGGCTCAGCAGTTACAGATTAAGGCGGAGGTGTTGCAAATGAATCACATCTCCTACGCCAACGAGTACGCAACGAATTGGTCGATAGCTACAATGCGTCAGGACACTTGGGACCTCATTGTTAGAATCATGCATGCGCACGGCGCGGGTATTCTGAAGGGGCAGACTGAGACCCCCACCAAGGGGTCGAGTAAGAAACGCAAGAACTGGACTCCGGAGAGTGAGATCGTTGACATGACTACCGAGACGTCTGGGGCGGAGGAGGCGTTGAAGGATGTAGGTGCCGACCTCAAGAAGAAGAAGTCGGGTGGCAAGGCCAGGTCTAGGCGTGTTCCTCGAAGCGCCGGTAACACGTTGAGTGTCGGTCAGCCGGCACAGCCTTTGCAGCAGGCAATCGTGAAGGAGAGCGAGAAGAAGGAGTTGAACATGTCCTTTTTCCAGACGATGCTCGGGTTTCACTCGGACGTGGAGGTTGATTACTTGAACGGCGTTCTGAAGAAAATCCTGACCGCTGAGATCACCATCCAAGAGGCGATTGAAAACCTGAAGAGGTTCAAGGCCCAACGCAACGTTCAGGCCTGGATCGTGTCGCAATCTGGGGTGGAGAATTGGGATGCTTTTGAGAAGAAATACGGTGAGACTTGGGCTTGCCAGGAGGCCATCGAGCGATGCATCAAGGCGGTGAAACAAGGTAAAAGTGGGCGAGGGGGGAGTCAGCTCACGGTTCCCAAGGCCATCGTCCAATTCGTCGCAGACTGCAACACATGGCTTTCCCGGTGTCAGGCCGGAGAGGGAGACCTCTTCAAGTTGCCCGTCAACTACGTCTCCAATACAGTTAAGGTGTGCGTTCTTTCAACATAGATTCTTTGTTGTAATAGTCGTGCTCCTCATGTAGTTGCATGTTTTATTGCGCTAGCAATTTTGGGTCATTCAAATATTAACAAGCGGTTTGCGGTATAATAGGTGGCACTTCCCTCCCCCCTTGTGGAGGATGGTATGCGGGACAGTGATATTTGCCTCTTGTGGCCTAGTATTAAATGTGATATATACATACATATGCTTCGAATCCACATGAGAGCTTCGTCACTAGCAGTTTGTAAGAGTCTGGTTCGGATCCCCAGAGTGCCGGCACGCCACTCTGACGTATGTGCGAAGTCGTGCCGTTGCACTTGTTTTATCTGTGAATTGCCCCCGTGTTGCTCGCTTGCCTTTCTGCGTTGCATGCTTTTACCTGAGCCTGAATCTACAGTCTGCGAGTACAAGTTAGTCCCGTGCCCGTTTTGCGAATCTACGAGCCGGCACGGCTGAAGCGCGTTGCCGCCTGGCATGTTTTACGTGGCATAGCAGTAGAAACGCATGTCGCAGTTCCACAGCGCTGGAGATCCTCTGCTGTCCGAAAACGTTCACGAATTCACAACACGATCGCGAATTCCCACAGAGGGGCATTTTTCCCTTTGAGCGCCCAGCGGCGAGATAGCCCGAAGCTGCGTTTGTCATAAATTCACACCCGCGACGGCGAACCGTCTCAGGCACTCTCAGCGGTACTTACGCGTGTGCGCGATGCGCCCGGCCTTTTTGTGCCATATTTCGTACCAATTGCTTTGCGAATTCGAACCTCGCAGGGCTTGCCTGCCGAATATGCTCAAACCGGCATATATGACCGGCGTTTGGGAATACCGGAATATCCAAGTACACTAGATATCAGAAAGTCCCGTACTCGTGTGGATAAACTGTGTAAGATAAATAAACCCTAAGCTAGATATACCCGGAACGGTCTCGGACGGTCTCGGAGTCTAGCCTACCTGTGACACCGCGTGTGTCACAGTACGAACCTACAAATCAGTCAGCAGTCCAGTGTTGGTCCTAGGGATCTGTCATAGGGGCCTGACCGGGACTCCCAGTCAGGACTGCCTATACAGATTTCAGCACACCACCCCAGCACTGTGGGTGGTGACTGGCTAGGAGAGTCAGAAAATGTAAGATGCAATTGTTAGGGCAGGAGCTAGGTGACAAGTCCAACTGCCAATCCAACTGTGCTATTCTGATACACAAATTGGAAACCTCTAGGTAGCACGTGAGCAGAAACATACGGGCAATTAAGGCACCGCTAAACAAGTGAAAGGAACCGTGCTAGCAAGTCAGTTTGAAGAATATAAAGGTGTCAAAGCAAAACATAAACCAGATTGAAGAAGTCTTTGAGGTCACAGGAGTTCTGCACACCACCATGTTGGTGTGCCTCCAGAGTGAGCAAGAGGTCAATCGACAGTACCAAAGTAGGTAGTACCGTCAGCGGTGGCCTCACGGAAGTCCATCCCATAGTAGGAAGTAAAGTAACCAGCTCCATAATAGTGCCCCGCATCAAGAGGACCGCTCTCATGTAAGGCCATGCCGTAGTAGAATGCCATGTCAATACCCAAATCCGCTTGAGCCAAATCCTGAAATGCTAAAAAGCTCAAAGTGTCAGGAGGCTCGGGCGGCTGAAGCTGTGGCACATCGTCAGGCAATAGGAGACCCTGAGCCGTCATCACCGGATCAAGAAAATCATCCGTAGAGAAAAATGACGGAGCCTCCCAATCGAGATCACCACCAGGCGAAGGCATCTCCGTAGCCGGTGCACATGCCGACACAGCAGAAGCTGTGGACGCCGAAACAGACACACCTGCAAAAGAAATGCACAACAGAGAGAGCACCGCGAGAGCGCCGATCGCCGGCGTGCCAAAGCCGAAAGGCGGCACACCGCATCCGATAGCACCGGACGGAGCCCGCGGCTTCACCGCGAAAGTACCGTCGGCGTAATCCTCGTAGTCGTCCGTGTCATAGCCCGTCAGGTCAGACGGGTGGACGGCGGCGTGATTCACCGTCTGCACGAAGCCTCCGAACTCACCGCACGTCGCCTCTGTGGTGGTCACCCGCGCCGATTGAACTGGCGCGGGCCGTACATCCTTCGCCTGCGAAACAGGCATAGCAGGGGCCGGCACGGCGGACGCCGATGCCGCCGCACCACCCGCCGGAACCTGCCCCTCCGGTGTGATCCCCGCCGCAGCGGCAGGGCCACACACCAGAGCCGATGCATGCTCCTCAACCGCACTCCCAGGAACAAAGGATGCGTGAGTGTAATGTACCTTCTCTTGGGCGGCCTGAACCTCAGTGGTGAGGGCATCAAGCCGCCGCAAGATGTCCTCGTCGTCCGCCCCGTCGGCCGCAGGCTGCACGCTGAAGCCGTAGGCCGACACGTCGATGCCGCCAACACCGCCCGCGGAAAGCACAGCGGGAGGACCGTAAGCCGACGCCGCACGGGCGAAGGCCTCTGGACCATCATCCGCAGCTTCCTGGAAGACCTGCACAAGCGCCAAGGTGTGGAGGCCCTCCGCATCCTCCTCCTCAATAGGAATGCAGAAGGCCGCTGCCGTGGCCGACGAATGCTGGCGCCCACCAAGAGGGCAGTCGCGGTACGCGTGATAGGTGTCACCTTTGCCCGCTTTCCGGCAGCGGTGGCAGAGGGGTTTCGCCTTCATGTTGTCCCTGTCGAACCCCACAGACGGTGCCGGGTGCACACCCACCCGATGGCCTCGTGGATGCTGTCTACCGCGCGGCTGCGGCTGCGGCTGTCGCTGAACCGCACCCGTGCGATTGCCTTGCACGAGCGCCTTCAAGGCGGCGATCTCCTCGAGCAGAACGGCGTACTCAGACGACGTGATAAGCGCAGAGGGCTTACCGCTCGCCCCCAGTGTCTGCTTCTCACGCGCTGACGCCCCCTCGTCTGACTGTGCCCATGCCTGGAAGATGGCCACGACGAGCGCCTGGAGCGAGCGGAGAGTGACCCCGCCAAGGTCACCCGCAAGCGGGTACCGCACCTTCACCGCCGCGTAGAAGACCGGGTCAAGGCGGTTGTACAACGAGAGCTTGCGGGTCTCGTCGGTGGGTTGCCAGTCAGGAGCGCGGTTATCCCGCACCAGACGTTGCTCGCGAGCCAAGATCGGCTGCGGGTCAACGCCCGCGGGATAGCGAAGAGCCGCGTGCTCCTGCTGGTGACTCTCGCGTAGGGCCGTCGGCACGCTGCCCTTGATGATGTCGATGAGAGCCCGACGCCCATCTCGGTCAGCCGAAGAGTCCGTACCCCGAAGCCAGGTGTCGGCCACAGAGTTCCGCTCCACGACGAGGGCCAAGACGTCATAGAGGAGCCCATTCACCTTCTCGATAACCAGAGAGGCGGGGTCGTCGAGGTCAAAGGGGGTCAAGTCCAGCCCAGCGGACTCAAACTCGGTCCGAAGCTGCACTACCAACTCGGAGAGACGGTCGGTGTCGTCAGTGCCACGATAATGATGTTTCTTGGAACCAAGGATATCCTCGCGGATACCCTTGGCCCAAGCCCGATGCAACCTCCCCTTGTAGACCACGTCAACAGCGGCGTGCTGGTCAACAAGATGTTTCCGCAACGCGACAGCGGTGTCGGAGTTGCTGGAAACAGCAGGGGGCACCACAGGTGGAGTGCTAGCGGTCGGAGTGTCCCGAACCGCATCCAAAAGCCGTATAGAGGCGTCCAAGTCGGAGTCCTTCAATAGGCGTTTACGAGCTCGTGTAGATGTCGCCATTCTTCTGAAAGCCAGAGAAAAGATGATGCGCGGTAGCACGTTTGGGTGTTGTGGCGGAAATGGAGGGATGACGTAACGGCAGAACGTGCGGAGCGGCAAAAAGAGCGTGGGGCACTTGCAAATGTCGATGTGGTCGAAGGCGTCCGGAGCACCAGCCCAAAATACGTAAACCAGCGGGATCAGGGCAGGTAAAACAACGTAAATGAACATTGCCACAACCGAGCAATAGCAACGCGCGGTGCCCGTGACTCGCAGCCGCAAAAGACGTCTACCGTAAAATCATGTCCAAATCCTAGTCGCACCCAAACGCGCAAGTGCGCACCACCTCTTCAAGCGGCTGCTTAGCCAATCATGGCCAACATAGCAAGTGGAATGAAAACGTGGATGGGGCCACGACCTACCGGAATATCCAAGTACACTAGATATCAGAAAGTCCCGTACTCGTGTGGATAAACTGTGTAAGATAAATAAACCCTAAGCTAGATATACCCGGAACGGTCTCGGACGGTTTCGGAGTCTAGCCTACCTGTGACACAGCGTGTGTCACAGTACGAACCTACAGATCAGTCAGCAGTCCAGTGTTGGTCCTAGGGATCTGTCATAGGGGCCTGACCGGGACTCCCAGTCAGGGCTGCCTATACAGATTTCAGCAGGGAATGCACAACCGTAGCCGCGCCAACTCGAGCCGTGACACCCGACTTTTGATGTTTGACGAGGTTGTAGCCGCACCCATGTTTTTCCCTCAGTTTGTATGATGTTAACCTTTGTGAATTCGACCTGCGCAGGCTATGGCAACGTTGAATTCCCCGAACGGACCTGTGTGACAGGTTGTGGGAATTCACGGCTTACGGCGCGCCAGCTCGAGTCCAAACACCCGACTGCAAGCTTTCGACAGCATTGCAGCCGGATGTTTTTTCCTTCAGTTTTCATTGTGTTTGTATTTGTGAATTCGACCCTTGTGGGCGTTGGCAGCGGTGAATTCCCCTACGAGCCTGTATGACAGGTTGTGGGAATTCATGGTTGGCGACGCGCCAGCTCGGGCCTGGAGTGAATGCCCAATTGCAAAGTGTTGTTTTGTTCTGCTGGAACGGTATCACCTAACAGGGTGCCGAACCTCTTCATTGGTTTTGAAATATTCCTCGGATCTCCCTTTGTTGTCACTTGTGTGTGAACTCCTATGTGATGGCACCAGGCTCGCACGCGGAGTGACACGGCGGCCATAGGCTCAGTGCACTTCAGGCCAGCTTGTGCATGCCTGACATTGGTTTTCAAACTTTGTAGCAGATTGGGTCAGCAACTTTTGTTGAGGGTGCTTCTGTTTTGGCTCTTCATCACGGGTACAGTGCTTCGCAGCCATGGCGCCTGAGACGCCAGCTTTGCGCAGTTCTGCGACCTTTCAGTGCCATGCCAACTGCGACACCTGCTTTCGGCCCTTCCAGCCATGCCTCCGGGCCAAAGCGGCTGTGCTCCTTTCCTTGCTTTTTCGGGTTGGGGGAGGCTCTGTATGGCTTGGTGTGCAGGTCCACGAAACCAACTTCACTGGTGGGTATCGACCCACAGCAAACGCACGTCACCCTCAAGCTCGCAGCCCACCGGCAGCAGTGACTCGCCGACTCCGCAAGCGCGCTCTTCCCTGCTCACTCTTATACCCCCTGTCTCCATTTCCCTGACTCCTGACTCCTGACTCCTGCCCTCACATGAAAGGCCTGACAAAGGCGCGTTCTGCCCTGTTAGGCGCGTTCCGCCCTGAAAGGCACGTTCCGCCCTGTCCGCCCTGAAATGCGTGTTCCGCCCTAAAAGGCGCGTTCGCCCTGAAATGCGCGTTCCGCTCTGAAAGGCGCGTTTGCCTGAAATGCACATATCGATGAAACACGTGTATCGCCTGGGACGCGCGCACCGCTTGTTCCGCCCCGCATTACCTGTATTTCACACCTCGCCTGAAGCGCTCGTTTCGCTGCAATGCGCATCTGCCCGAAACACCTGTGTCGCCAGCAATGCGCGTTCCGCCCTGCGCCCGAAAAGGCGCGTTCGCCCAAATTGGCGCGTCGCCTGAAATGCTTGATTCGCCGCAATGCGCCTGTCACCTGAAACACGCGTATCGCCCGAAACGCTCGACCCGCCTGAACGACGCACACCAGCTGAAAGGCGCGTGTCGCCCAGAATGGCGCGCATCACCAGGATGGCGCGTGTCGCCTGAAAGGCATGTTCGCCCGAAAGGCGCACTTCGCGCAAAATGTGCGCATCGCTTGAAATGCTCGATTCGCTGCAAAGTTCGCGCCTCGCCTGAAACGCTCGGTTCGCCTGAATGGCGCGCATCGCCTGAAAGGCACACACCGTCTGAAAGGCGCGTTTCGCTCGGATGGCGCGCGTCGCCAGGATGGCGCGTGTCGCCTGGAAGGCATGTTCGCCCGAAAGGCATGTTCGCCCGAAAGGCGCACTTCGCACGAAATTGGCGCGTCGCCTGAAATGCTCGATTCGCTGCAATGCGCCTGGCGCCTGAAACACGTGAAACACTCGATTCGCCTGAATGGCGCGTGTCGCCTGAAAGGCATGTTCGCCCGAAAGGCGCACTTCGCACGAAATTGGCGCGTCGCACAGGAAATGCTCGATTTGCTGCAATGCGCCTGTCGCCTGAAACACGTGTATCGCCTGAAACGCTCGATTCGCCTGAATGGCGCGTGTCGCCTGAAAGGCATGTTCGCCCGAAAGGCGCACTTCGCACGAAATTGGCGCGTCGCCTGAAATGCTCGATTCGCTGCAATGCGCCTGGCGCCTGAAACACGTGTATCACCCGAAACGCTCGACTCGCCGGAACGACGCACACCGGCTGAAAGGCGCGTTTCGCCCAGACGGCGCACATCACCAGAATGGCGCGTGTCGCCTGAAAGGCATGTTCGCCCGAAAGGCGCACTTCGCACAAAATGTGCACATCGCCTGATATGCTCGATTTGCTGCAATGCGCCTGTGGCCTGAAACACGTGTATCACCCGAGACGCGCGCACCGCTTGTTCCGCCCCATATCACCTGAAGTTCACACCTCGCCTGAAGCGCTCGTTTTGCTGCAATGCGCCCATTGCCTGAAACACGTGCATCGCCCGCGACGCGCGCAACGCTTGTTTCGCGCAACGTCCACATACTAGCCCTGTCGCAGGGCGACCCATACTAGCCCTGTCGCAGGGCGACCCATACTAGCCCTGTCGCAGGGCGACCCATACTAGCCCTGTCGCAGGGCGACGCATACTAGCCCTGTCGCAGGGCGACGCATACTAGCCCTGTCGCAGGGCGACGCATACTAGCCCTGTCGCAGGGCGACGCATACTAGCTCTGTCGCAGGGCGACGCATACTAGCCCTGTCGCAGGGCGACGCATACTAGCCCTGTCGCAGGGCGACGCATACTAGCCCTGTCGCAGGGCGACGCATACTAGCTCTGTCGCAGGGCGACGCATACTAGCCCTGTCGCAGGGCGACGCACACTAGCCGTGTCGCAGGGCGACGCATACTAGCCCTGTCGCAGGGCGACGCATACTAGCCCTGTCGCAGGGCGACGCATACTAGCCCTGTCGCAGCGCGACGCATACTAGCCCTGTCGCAGGGCGACGCATACTAGCCCTGTCGCAGGGCGACGCATACTAGCCCTGTCGCAGGGCGACGCATACTAGCCCTGTCGCAGGGCGACCCATACTAGCCCTGTCGCAGGGCGACGCATACTAGCCCTGTCGCAGGGCGACGCATACTAGCCCTGTCGCAGGGCGACCCATACTAGCCCTGTTGCAGGGCGACGCATACTAGCCCTGTCGCAGGGCGACGCATACTAGCCCTGTCGCAGGGCGACCCATACTATAGCCCTGTCGCAGGGCGACGCATACTAGCCCTGTCGCAGGGCGACCCATACTAGCCCTGTCGCAGGGGTGTAAATAATTGAGAAATTTATTTCTAAATTATTTTGGAAGTACGGGGGAGAGAATTTCTGCTTGCAAAAAATGAGCCCGAGGCTCGACGAGGACTTGTGAATTTTTTGCGGATTTTCTCCCGAGGATTTCTCAAGGCAGAGCCGAGCAATCCGCGGGGTCGACTTCTCTGTGTTCTGATTGGTTACGGAGTCACGGGGGAACCGTGACAGTCGAGTCAGATCTGTGTTCAGGCAGAGCCAGAACACAGAGGTGCTTTCTGATTGGTTGAGTGACATCTGTGTCCATGCGGAGCATGCGACACAGATGGCCAGTTTGCGAGTTTGTGTCGCTTGGGCGGAGCCCGTGAAGACGAAGAGACTTTCGGAGCTTTTGAAATAAGCTGCGACAGTTCACTTCACTTCATTCTGCGAGAACTTCGGGCTCCGAGTCTACCAATTCAAAAAGTTTTTTGAAATTCAAACAAGTTTTCGTAGAATTTTTGTGAAAGTAATGGCAGAAATGAATGCAGTAAACAGCAGATCGGAGGCGGAGATTAAGACCGTGTACGGGGACCTGCGACTAGTGACGCGTATGCTAGCGATGAACGGTGAGAGTGAAACGCCCCGCACACTACGGTGAGAGTGAAACGCCCCGCACACTACGGTGAGAGTGAAACGCCCCGCACACTACGGTGAGAGTGAAACGCCCCGCACACTACGGTGAGAGTGAAACGCCCCGGCACACTACGGTGAGAGTGAAACGCCCCGCACACTACGGTGAGAGTGAAACGCCCCGCACACTACGGTGAGAGTGAAACGCCCCGCACACTACGGTGAGAGTGAAACGCCCTGCACACTACGGTGAGAGTGAAACGCCCCGCACACTACGGTGAGAGTGAAACGCCCCGCACACTACGGTGAGAGTGAAACGCCCCGCACACTACGGTGAGAGTGAAACGCCCGCATGCGCACTGCACACACAATTGGACTCTGTGAACGTCATCAGCAACACCCCGTGAACTTTGACGCAGCCGCAGCCACCTCACCAACACCATCAA
>LGRX02035726.1:0-66600 GCA_001247695.2 Cymbomonas tetramitiformis
TTCGGGTGTTGGATCCACAGGTAGGGACGGGTCCGCGACGGGAGGGGGCTGGATTTCGGAGGGGCTGGCGGCGACGGGCGTGGGGTTTTCGGGTGTTGGATTCAAAAGCATGGTTTTGAACCATGGTATGGGTCCAACCTCGACGGCAGGAGTTGCCGATTCGGTAAGGTTGTCGGCGTGGGGAGCGGGTACCTCGGAAGTTGTCAGATTCGCAGGTGGGAGTGACTCTGCGACGGCAGGGGGGGCGGTTTCAGAAGGGGGGGTGGCGGCGAGGGGTGCGGAGACTTCGGGGATTGGATCCACGTGCGGCGAGTCGACCGCGACGGGAAGGGGCGCGATCTCAGACGGGGTAACCGCTGAAGCCGGGGGTTGTGTATCGGACTCCAAAGCTGGCGTCGGAGCCTCGGTCTCGCCAGATGGGCCAGCCTGTGTCACGGTTCGGGATGTCCCTGAAGAGCCCACCCCCGTCGGGTTCTTGTAGGGTGTGTAGGTAGAAGGTGCCTGTTATAAGATGCGCACAAATTAATCACAAACACAATCACAGGAACCCAAAAAACTACGGGAATACTATACAGATAGTAAGACGCGCACCTCAATCTTTTGCGCAGCCATGCACTTTGGGTCGCCACAGCAGCACACCTCCTCCAGGCCTCTCCATTCCAACTGCAGTAAAAGTACACGGGATGATTGATATTTCAAAACTAGGGGAAGAACACAATCGTGGAAAGACGCAAGCGAAGTAAACGCACCAGGCAGAAATTGTGATATTTCTTGCCACACGTCAGGCATCTGTGGCCTCCTTCTGGAGTAGGCCGTTCGCAGAAACGGCAAATTATGGCCTCGATAGGCACATGCGCTCCCTTCCTGGCGGGAGAAGGGCCTGCCTTCTTCTTCCCTGCTCCCGAGAAACCTGGTTAACTCAACTTTATCCGTAAAACTGTGATCAGGCAAAAGAACACAAGGGGAGCGTAAGATCGCTTACTTCCGGGAGGCAGTTGACTTTGCGAAAACTCCGGCGCGCGTGCAGGTTGCTGAGATTTCGGTTTGGCTAACATCAACGGAGCCTTTCCAAGGCAATTCCCTCTGCCACAAGAGCCAGCGCCTGCTCGATTATTTGGCTGCTTTTGTGCGCAACGCATGTGGAAACCGCGCTTGCATTGGAAGCAAGTTTGCGTGGAATACAACCCGCAAAATAGGCAGTTGTCGCGAGCGTCCTTTCCACAATTCTTGCACTCGTTCGGATACAGCGAGGGCGGGTGCGCGTTACAACTGTGGTGATAAAAATTGCTACACAGTTTGCACCTCAAGGTGGCTAACCAGGGATTCTTACAGGCGCTACAAGGTCCGGCCTTTCCTTGCTTGGCCATTGCTTTCAGCCCGTGGTGCGCGATACTTTCTTTTCGAGTGCTCGACATGTCACTTTTAAAGAGAGATCTGCAAGCCTTGGACATGTATGTCGTGCCTATAAGTTTAGCATAAAGCAGTTAACATTTAGCGGGTCCATCGACATCGTGAAGTCGACGGACCCGCTAAACTGCTTTGTGTGAGGATCATGGGCTCTTGTGTGTCGATCGGGGTGAAAATCCATTCGCTCCTGAACAACTGTGCGCGTTCGTCGATTATATCGGATCCCATAAGATCGACGCACTTCCAAAAACAATAGGTGTTTATGTCTGATATCGGACTTTCATAAAATGTGCGCATGCGTCGATCTGATCGGGTGATAAAAGATCGACGCACCCAAACAAATTCTTGCACTGGAATCCCAAACGAATAAGGCCACGTACGCTCATGCACATTTGTGCGCATTCGTCGATTAATCAGAATAATAGATCATCGACGCACGCGCACAAATGATTCGGGTATTGTTGTCGGTTGAGGACTTATGAAGTTCGTACGCTTTGCGCATGCGTCGATTAGATCGGGTGGCGGAAGATCGACGCACCCGAAACAATTGCCTCACTATAATCCCCGATGAATCGTGCCACACACGCACATACACATCTGTGCGCGTGCGTCGATTAATCTAAATGTTGGATGATCAATGCACGCGCTCAACTGTTGGACCATCCGGTGTCGCCTGTGGGCATGCTCATAATTGCTATGTTATTCACACCCTAGCTAACTTAGGGAAGTTCAAATATTCTGAAAGTAAGCAACATGGCACCGCGTAAGGCGCTTGAGGAAATTTTGCCATACCTTATTGCGATAGGAACCTTAGCGGAATGTATTCCTCAGGATAAATGGCCGCTTCCACCAGAATGCAACGCTGAAGTCGCAGAGCTGGAGGGCATGCTTACGCATGTCACGAAGATATGGACGAGCACTAGCACACGCGAGGGCGGAACGGCTGATCAGGAAAAAGCGCAAACTGGTAGAGCTGCTGATGGCAAAGGAAGCTTGGATCGCTTACATAGAGGAAATAGGCAGCACTGGTTGGGCCCTCTTGACAATCTCTTCTCGCGTCATCCCGAAAAGATTGCACCTACTTTGAGCGAGTTCGTGTCCAAGCAGTCCCCGGATGTTCAGCGCGATGTTGTTCAAGAACTGTGCGGCACAAATGCCGGGTTTGGTATGCTATTGATAGAAAATGTAAAGGAGGGATTCACCTGGTTAGCGCGTAGCGCCTCCAAGCTTCACGTGAATATGCGCATGGCCACTGCTGCAATGATCTGCGGGGAGAATTTTCGCGCGCACGGATTTTCTGTGACTTCCTCTGCGGAGCTGCTAGGAGTACACCGGCGTGTTGTGGAGAGTGCTTTACGAGGGCGCGAGGCCTTAAGTAGTGGTTGTACGGTGGGCCTTCAACCTGATGAGAACTCGGTACCCGATCTGGTGCGTGGGACGCGGAACACTTCTGAAAGCAAGGAACAGGTGCAGAATCTGGTTCGCGAGTACTGGCTCTCAAACACGAGGGTCAGTCCTTGCAAAAAGGACGTCGTCCTTGCGCGCGACTCTGCTGGAAAGCTTCTTCAGCCTAATCAGTTCGTCTCCAAGCAATGGTTGGAATCTTCACAAGTTTCTCTGTTTATGCGGTTCCAAGCAAGACACCCGGAAATTAAAATGAAGCAGCGAACATTCGAGGGTCTCAAGCCCAAGAATGTGGTACGTCTTCGCAGGCAGGACAACATAACTTGCACGTGCAGGTACCACGAAGACTTTCGGATGGTGCTTGAGGGCTTCAATCGGACAAGGGAGACCTTGCATTCTGGCTGTGCATGCAAGGAGGAGTGCTGTCCGCGCATTCCTTGGAGCACCGACTCTACAAGGAAGGTCATAGAGGGGACCGAAGAGGTTTGCGACATTGTTAAGGTGGGAACGTCAACCAGCCAGTTCGCCGAGAGTTTGCTTTGTCCCCGACCGGGAGACTCGCATAGGATTGAATGCCTGAAGGGGGAGTGTCCGGATTGCGGGGGTCTTGCTAATTTGCAATTGTGTGCAACGGAACTCACGTCTCAACGGCTTGTGGAATGGAAGTGTTATGAAAACCTAGCAACCGGTCACGTTACCGACGATGGGGAAGCGGTTAAGCGGTTGCAATTTGTGCACAAGAGAACTCCAGTAGGGGAACTGGTGTACAAGTTACAACAACTATTACTTGGGCACGAACCTGGGAAGTCCAAGAACTGCGAATGCCGAGGGAGTTTTGTGCACAACACCGCGGTTGAAGGGAACCCGGGAACATGGGCGATTCGTGAACTTGATGGTTCCGGAACGTGCCCCTTCCTTCGCCCTTATGCCTACCATACTTTCATGGCGCTGCACCAACACCGGCACTATCGACAGTGTGTGGATAATCTACCGTTGGGGCATTGTTGTGTTGTCTTTGACTTTTCGGAGAATCACAAGTTGACCATTCCCCGCGCGGCACAAAGTATGCATTGGGTGCTAAAGCAGGCAACCATTTTGGTGTGTGTGCTATGGCGACACGCATCCTTGGAGGTTGATGGAGTGGAGAGCACCTCCGAAAATCCGGTGATAATCAAGGACTATCTTTACTTTTTGAGCGATGACCGTGTGCACGACCACCACTTTGTTCGGTACATGCGGAAAACGATTATCGAGGACTACTTTGTGGGCCGGGGTTTGGCGAAACCGGTGTTCTTGCACGAGTGGGTTGATGGTAGTGGGTGCCAAAATAAGTGTGCGGCGGGTTTCGCGGATGTTGGGAAGAGTAAGGCGGAGTGGTACTTGGGTGTCCCTTGTCAAAGGAACTTTTTTGAGACGGCACACGCAAAAGGGGAACAAGATGCGGCGGGTGCACATGTGAAACACGCGGCGGCCACAGCCGTGATATCGGAGGGGGACGAGTTCTATGCAAACATAAATTGCGCGCCGGATTTGCACCGGTTCTGTGTTGCACGACTTTCCCGTCCGGCACCCACTACTTATATGAAGAGCAAGGTCACTTTCAATGCGCGGCACTTCTATCTTGTACCCGAAAGTCCCCTACACGAGGAGCCCGGGGGAATGCGCGCGGTTGACCGGACGGGTGAAGCGTATCAGTCGGTTGACGGCACGCTGCGTATGCACAGCGTGCGCGCGGGGGTTGGTGAAGGGCGCCTCCTATTTCGGGACCGCTCTTGCTATTGCGCCCATTGCTATGCGCAATGCACACACCCGGTGCCGGACTCCTCCCGGTGCTTGGAGAAATCTCATGTCGACTCTTGGAGGGAGGTGGAGTTGCGTGCGGCGTCGGGAGCGGAAACGAGACAAGTGCGCATGATGGTGGAGCGGTATGCGACGGAGGTGAGTTTGGAGGTGCGGCGGGGAAGCGTTTTTGCGGTGCGGGTCGAAGGGGACGCCGCACATTCCTACTACTTGGTCAAGGCCTTGGCCTCAAGCATGCAAGTAGATTGTGAAATGCAAGAGGATGACTATGGTGTCACACACGGTCCTGGCTCCTGGGTGATCTCCGGTCGATACTTTGAATGGAAGGATGAGGGGGAACGGGACGCATACGTTTTGGACACCTCCAAGAAATGCCTCATTCCATGCGAGGCGGTGATAGCGACGGAGGTGCCCTTAATTCGGCAGGGTGCTGAATATTTCATATCGGATCGGACCCATCAGCGCCTGTTAGCGTTGGTATAGATATGGAAGTGATATAGACAAGATGTCCCCCTTATCGTTTGTATTATTGATATGTAGCAATAACCTCGGATTTGATTCCAACAATGTTTTGTATGTACCTTCATATGACATGAATTATTACACTCGCTTTCCCGAGTGCGCATATGCATTCTTGCACCTCTTTATCTCTTCGGGAGATCATAACCCACTCGGTTATTTCCATGTTGGAGAAATGTATATGATTCTTTGTAGAATTTGCATTATCATATTTGTATGGAATCCATATGCACATATAGCGATTTCATACATCCCCGACGCGGTTCACATTCGGAACATTCGGAGAACGTCCCGATACCTTTAGACTACCTCTAATGCTCACCCAAGTGCCCGAAATCTCAAAGTTGAAAAAATAGTCAATTTGGAAATTAACGTTCTCAATGAGAATAACAAAAACGAATCGGTTTTCATAAATTATTGTCTACTTCACATTTAACGCGCATACGAAAGATTCGGAGAGACGTTTCCACCTCGGGTGGGCACCCAACTGCCCGAAATCTCAGAGTTGAAAAAATAGTCAATTTGGAATATGATATTGTCATACGAAATATGAAAAAATAAGTCATTATATATTCTTAAACCCTCTTTAAAAAAATTATGCGCCTCTACATACTTAAGCTTACCAACTAATTTTGCAACCCATCCATTCCACACACACACAGAGATATGTATATATATATGTGTGTGTGTGTGTATATGCTGAAAAACGGCCAAAATAGGTAAAATCCGTTTGCGATAAATTTGAAATTTGAAAATCGGACCCTATTTTATTAGATAATATGATTTTATACCTATTGAGGTATGAGAAAATCATAATGACACATGTCATATCTCGTGTAACACCCTATGTAATAGGTGTGGAATATGTAAGGGTATACATATCAAGGAGTGGTATCGATATTCAATATTTTCGATAGTATCGATTAATCGAAATATTGTTATTGATTGATAGGTATTTTTTACATATCGAAATATTAAATGTTGATTGATACCCTCAAGGGACCTATCGTTATTGATCGATACCCCCAAGTGACCTATCGTTATTGATCGATACCCTGGAATGCACCTATCGATATTGATCAATGTATTCCAAATTGAAAGTGTAGCGGGTCAATATTGATTAATCGATTAATCGAAAATCGATCCCAAGACGCGCATTTCCCAGATTGCCATTGGCTCTTTGGCATTGATATGCGAGTTGTGACTTGTGAGATCGATCCTAGCACAACAGGTCATCAAAGTATCCTGTCACGAGCTCACGACACCATTTATTCGTAAACCCACGACCCTCTACTAGTCAAACCAAGTCTCTGAACATACACCGTCACTGCGCAAGCAAAATGGGTGTTCGTGGGCGTGGCAAACGACCGCGCAAGCAGGAGGAGGCAGTGGTTCTGTTAGCGCAAGGAAAAGGGCCAGTGAAACGAACCCAACAGAACCCATTTGACGCTCTAGGCAGTGATGCCGTAGAGTTTGGCCACTAGGACTCAATACGCCGAGCAGCAGTGGTTGATAAAATGGAAGGATTTACCCGAAGGATCTGAGACTTGGGAGCCATTGGCGAACTTGCCTGGGCATGATATTGAGATCGAGGAGTTCAAAGCTCGCTCGGAACTCGAGCAAGAGGAGATCGCCAAAAAAGCCGCCGCGAAGACAAGCAAGAAACGAAAGGAGCGGAGTGAAAATGAAGAAGGTATTCTAGTTATTGACTTGCTTTCCTTGTCTCATTTTCGTTCGGTGTGATACCTCTTGCTCCAGTCTGGCACGACTGACACTCGTGCATGTAAGTATCGAGCTAACTAAAAACATAAGACGGTCGATTATCAGTGAGGGTTCATCTTAGCGATTTTGGCATCTTAGCGTTTTTTGCGGGGCGTGCTAAACGTATGTATTGGGGTATGTCACTTGTCCATATACAGATGAAGATAGTTCCGGGTTCCAGAAGGCGCCACAAAACCTTCGGTCGCCTTATTGGCGGCATTGCAGCGTTCGTATGGAAGCTAAGCAAATTGTCGAGTACAAGTGCCTCCTATGTGGGAGCGATGCGGTCGCTAAATAATACTGCGGTAACACTTCGAACCTGAGGACACACCTATCCCACTGCCACAAAAACGCTCTGGTCGACCTCAAGGAGGCTGCGATATCGATATGTCATTGATATATCGATATCTGCTTCTAGGTAGTTATTTATTGATAGGCAATTTACACCTATTGTTATTGATTGATATATTTTTTAAATCACTTCAACTTATCGTTATTGATCGATAGTAGGGGTTTAATACCTATCGATATTGATTGATATTGATTAATAGGTATTTGTACCTATTGAATATTGATTGATAATAAAACTGACCTATCGAAAAACTATCGATACGCCCTAAAACTTTCGATACCACTCCTTGATACATATTGGTCACGGGGGACTAGATATACCGTACTGCCCCCTGTATGACATTCCTCGATGCATGTGACAGATGACTGCATTATTATTCGGCTCGAGACCGCGAGTCATAGCGACAGAGACCGCGAGTTACAGCGATAGTGACTGCGAGCCACGTGTTAGAGTACTCGAGCATCACCATAGCCGTACTCGTACAGACTTACACAGCGCACGTAGCATAAGCTACTTAGACTCTCAGACTCTCATATGTGATATCTTTACAGACATATTATCACCGTTTCAGCCTCATATTTTTGCGTACAGCGATAGTATTAAAACACGGATATATAGAATATTCTACCCTATATGTGTTTCATACTATTCATTAGGTTATGTTTTACCACGACGTACCGCTGCATTTTCTGATGGCGCTCCAAATTTCAAACTAGCCGCTAAACGCACATCGAACTGGCAGTCAGCGAAATTGTTTGAAAATTACGACTTGCGTTTACACTAACCCTCCGCAGGTCGGGCCGGCTTTAATTCTAACTTGCCGAAACCTTTTATGATTGGGAATTAACTTACGATTGCCCTCTCGGCTCTTATTTCGACTTCAATGTTAAATCGCGTCCGTTAATTATCACACGCTCTGCCGGAATTTAGGGGACGCCTTAGATTTCGGCCTCATTACGAGCAATTACGGCGGAAGCGCTGGCCAATTTTTTGAAAATTAACAAATCTTAGAGAAAATCTACATCTCAACCCCTAGGAGAACGTCTTGCGCAACATCGTCGCCTTCACCGCCACCAACGGTCCGAAGGTCTACCATGTCAACGTTCACGCCAACAACAACTCCGGGATCCCAACCGCCGACACAAGAGCGTCAACCACGTTCTCAACGACGATTATTCACTTCACGACAACCTCTTCCCCCATCTCCAACAAACGAAGAAATCTCCATCACCATCAACGCCCTTCTTCAAGACCTCCATGCCGTCACCGCCAAAGTGGACGAGATCGCCACCACCGTCACCTCACTTGGATCAGCATTCCAGCGTTCATCTGCTCAGTCCGACGAGATCCACGAGAATTACGTCACGAAGGAAGAACTCAACGACGTCAATCAACTCAACGAGACCATCTTCAACGACTTAATCAAAGTCCGCGATGAATGCGTCGACGCCACCTCACTGGCTCGCACTGTTGCGAGTAGAACTACTTCATCTTCGACGCCATCTTCAGTCGTAATTACTTCGGACAAGATGTTCGACACCACCAAGGAATTGGACACTATTCCAGAGGTTACGCCATTGGAACATCGAGATGGGCGAGCACTTCCTCCAACCAAGATCAAGCACATCATGGACGACAACACCAGCGCCTTCAACACCCGCTCCACCACCCCTGACGTCACTCCGCTCCTGAAGCAGTTGAAGACCGCCTATTATGCCCTCACGGATATTCACGAGCGACAACAACAACGTGAACTCCAATTGAACTTCCTCACCGCGGGCGGCGACATTGTGTTCAAAAAGTTCTGTGACGCCCTGACCCGTGTGCTCACCGCCACCCGACCTGGCCACGCCCCAGCACTACTTAACCTTCAACGCCGACTGAAGGACGAGCCCTACGACGGTATCTCCAATGGCCTTCTAGCTCAACTTCTACTTGCGGCCACTTGTGGCAACACACAAATTGTGTTGTCACAAATTGTGAAGGACTCCCCCCAGGCTCAGGTGGACGGCAGGCTGCTTCTGCTGCACGTGCACTGCCGCCTGATCACCTACCCCCCCTCCACGGACCACTCCAACCTCACCAAGGCCAAGGCCCTCCGAATCTCTGAGTCCGAGGACCCCGCCTTGAAGCTGAACACCTTCGCCACCCTCATCGGCAACCACAGGCAGCTCCACCCCGCCTTCTCTGGACAGCAGGAGCAGGAGGTCCTCATTGACATCTTACGGGCCTCCCAGGACACGGCCGAGCACCTCTTCAACATCCCTCTGTACTTCGAGGTCATCCGCACCTACGAGGAGAACAACCGCTTGACCTCCTCTGGCTTCCCCGGTGGTCTTCAGAAGTTCATTGAGGCCATCGGGAATGTATGGTACACCCAGGGCTCTGCCCACCATTCCCAGCTCCCTGGCTCTTCATCCCGCCCCCGAGCTGCCTCCATGACGGGGGAAGTCCGTGAGGGGGGGCGGGGCTCGGCTGACACAACCAAGCCGAGAGAGAAGCACCCTAATGGCAAGGGCGGCAAGGGGGGCAAGGGTGGCAAGGGTACGCACCCTCGGGCCACCACACCACCTCCATCCAGGCCCCGCTCACCACTACGGGGCGGCACCAGATCTGCCTTCATTGAGCACGAGAAGGCCATGTACAAAGCGGCCAAGCTCAAGCACGCCGGCTCCACCAACAAGGACTCCAGCCCCTCTGGCACCTGGGACCGCTTCAAGTTCACCCCCTCCGACCCCAATGACAAGTCCATCGGCCACCCCTGCCGCTCCTGCAAGTACAAGTACAACAAGACCGTCACCCACTCCCTCGGCAGGTTCGGCTGCCCCTGCACACTGGCTGAGAGAGCCGACATGTGGGTCAAAGCCGGCCCCCCTCCATCTGTGAACCATGTCTCTGCCCCCCGTCCCTCCACACCCGCACCCCCTGCCACCCCCACCGCACCCCCTGCCACCCCACCTCACCCTCCGACAGTGCATCAGCCAGCACCGCATCCGAGCTGGCAGCTCTCAGGCAGGAGGTTGCACAGCTCAGAGCAGCCACCCCCTCCGCCACCCCGCCCCCCCGCCGCTCTGAGTTTCACCATCCAGCTCAGGCAGTCAGCTTCCAGGCAGACCAGGAGGATGATGAGACTGAGTGGCCCGCCCTCACCAGTAAGCCCTGGATCCCTCAGTTCTCTGGCCCCTCACCTCACCCAACCCCCTCGGCTTCGGCCAACCACTTCTCCCCCAATCCCTTCAGCTCCCTCTCCCCCTCCGCCTCTCCACCCGACACCCAGTTCTCCTTCCCCCAGCTGGAGCCCCCCGCCCTCCTCGTCTTCAGGTACTTTGACACCGTCACGGCTACTGACTTGAGGGAGGACCCGGACCACGAGGACCCGGCTTGGGAGAAGACAAAGCGGCAGAGGAAGCGGGACAAGGAGAAGCAGAAGAAGGCCAGGCAGCAGCAGCAGAAGCTTGAGCGGCAGCACCAGGTAGCTGAGTCACTGGCTTCGGCCAACAGCACCGCCACCGCCCCAGTCCAGACAGACATCACCGTGGACTGCAACACCCAGTGCCCTGTGCCCTACCTGACTGACCTCCTGACCGGCAGCACCTCAGTGGCCTCCACCATCTCCGAGGACACTCTGGACACTGCCACCACCCCTCCCACCTCCACCACTCCCCTCCCACCACCATCACCACCCCCCGACTGCCACCAGCCTGAGCCTCGGGCCATTGGTATCCCCCCAGCCACCACAATTGCACCTGACACTGCATGCATCCATATTGCAGTGCCTGGGATGGGGATGCATTGGGAGGGCACGCATACGGACCCGGTTCACATTGCTGCCGTACACACCGCCACACCACAGCCTGGCTGTAACACTCCCTCGGTCACACGCACCCTAGTAGCCATTGCCATGCACTGGTTCTCTTTCCACGTTGCTGTGCTCCTCGCACTTTTGCACATAACACTGACATACACATTCTATATGTCACCTCGGCCGGCTATCACCTTCTCACAGCCGGCCTATGCCAGTGCCACGGCACCGGCCAATGCCTCACCTCAGCCAGCCTCCGGTGGTGCCACGGCACCGGCTACTGCCTCCACACAGCCAGCCTCCGGTGGTGCCACGGCACCGGCTACTGCCTCCACACAGCCAGCCTCCGGTGGTGCCACGGCACCGGCTATAGCCTCACCTCAGCCGGCCCCCGGTGGTGCCACGACACCGGCTACTGCCTCACCTCAGCCGACCTCCGGTGGTGCCACGGCACCGGCTACTGCCTCACCTCAGCCGGCCTCCGGTGGTGCCACGGCACCGGCTACAGCCTCACCTCAGCCGGCCTCCGCCAGTGCTACGGCACCGGCCAACCACACACCACATTTGCCCTCCGGTGGTGTCACCGCAGCTCCCACCACACTCTGTGATCGTCCAGCAGCTGCCTCCACACCGCCCCTGGGACACAGTGCCGATGAGGCGCTTGTGGGCACGCCCACCAATCACACCGTCTGTACTGACGGTGCAACCACCGCTGACACCTCTACATCTCTCAGCACAGCTCTCGGGGCCGGCACTACAGTGGCCTCCGGGCAACCGCCTACACTCGGTGCCCCAGACAGCTCTCTAGCCCCCTTGGAGTGTACATACCCCGGGCTTGAGAGTATTGACCTCTGGGCCGATGTCTCCGACTCAGGCTCCGAGTCAGACACCGAGGGCTATCCGCCCCAACACACACCTCCTCCTCCTCCTCCTCCTCCAGTATCCGACACTGACGGTACGGTGCCTGCTCAGCCCACTGCCGATAGGGCAACTACACGGGCTACAGCGGGCACCCTGCCTGCATTGGTGGACACTGACCGGCTGGCTGCTACCTCAGACACACACATGCAGCCCCCGGTCCCGTCCACAGTGCAGGCCTGTGCCGTCACACCGGATTTCCAGTTCCCTCCTATCCCTGAATCTCAGGAGGACACCTCGGAGACCACTACTAAGTGGAAGCAGTTCATGGCAGACACCTCGATCCGCACTGACACACCTCGGCCACGGCCAAACAGCTCACACTCCCCAGAGCACTCTCAGTGGGATTTCTCAGTTATGCCATCTCCCTCCTTCCATCAGCTTAATCAGTTCCTGGAGAACTACAGCCATGACTCACCCCTCATATTGCACCGCCGACCCTAATGAGGATTGGGCCCAGTTTGAGGTCTTTGATGACCACCATTTGGGCCCCTGGGGTCAGCATTGAGGTCTACGACCCTGCGGTTGCAGCGCCGTGGGGAGAGACCTCAGCTGCACCGACAGTGCCCCGCACTGTCCCCACGGCACACCGGTCTTCCTCCCCCTGCTTGGGAAAGGCCGCCGTGCCTCCAACACGCACGGACACCTCCTTGTAGATTCAGGAGCCTCACATCTCCTCCTGAACAACAGGGAGCTCTTCACTGAGTTGTCCCCGTGCACCTCCAGCATGACCACAGCCTCTGATCAGCATTACAAGCCTCACAGTGTCGGCACAGCCTCCATTGATTTCCAGTACACCGACGGCACTTGGATCACACTCCCCTTTCTCCAAGGTAGCCTTCTATGATCCAAATGCCCCAAACCTCCTCTCAGTCCGCCAGATGCTCAGACACGGGGCCCGCTCCCCTGACTTCATCGACCTCACATGGCGCCACGGTGCTTCTCTCTTTGACCTCTATGACACTGGCAGAGACTATGTTGTACACCCCAGCAGCTGGCGAGCCACCCCATCTGCCCACTCCATAGCACAGAGGAGACCCCTCCTGCAGCCTGCCCCTTCGGAGCTTGCAGAGAAGGGCACAGTCGACTGGATGGTTGCTAGGTCCGCCTACAGAGAGTTTGCTCAGCACAGTCCACATGGCTATTGTGACACAGACCTCTACACGGACGGCATCCCCTACCCACGGGGTAACACACAGTGCCAGCACTACTACTCCCTCGAGGACCCTGCTGAGGATCATGTCTGGTGCGGGCGCTCTTTCTGGGCCAACCCGCCCTTCATCAACTCCATCATCCAAAGGATGTTGATGAAGATGCTAGAGGACTTCTGGTTAGACCCTAATAACACCTCATACACGGTGTGTCTTCGGAAGTCACCATCTGCAGCCTGGTGGCCACTCACCTATCACTTTCAGGAGATAGCCACCATCCCAGCAGGCACACCCGGCTTCTTCTCCCGCCCTCGAGCTGGTACCTACTCCCCCCAGGACCTCACAGATGCAGGAGAGGAGGGCGGTGCTGACCGTGTCTTCATCCAGGGGGCTCCGTTCGACACCATCATCCTTTTCAAGGATGCCACCACAGTCCCCAGGATTGACCCTCATCAGTACCTCCATGCCTGTCTGGGCCACTACTCACACCAGTACATTGCTCACCTCTTCTCACAGGGGCTTCAGTTTGCAGTGCCCAGACGACACCTCTCCATGAAGACACTCAGGACTATCCTGTCAGGCTGCGGGTGTGCTCATTGTAACACCTGGAATGCCAAGCGCCCAGGACTCTTTAATGTATTAGACAGAGCCAACCGCAGACCACCTCCGGCTTTGCCAGCCAACCACCGGCCTGTCAAGTGGGAACAGTCCAAGCCATTTCAGCACATATTTGCTGACATTTGGGGCCCATGCAAACCCCCTGGCTATGACGAGTCAGTCTTTATCAGTGCCTTTAAGTGCCCCGTCACTAAAAAGGCCTTCGGATATGCCTCACCTTCTAAGGGAGGCCAACACTTCCACCTCCATACTGTCCTTGATGACATTCAGTCCCACGGATTCACACCAGAGACCATCACTTTCCACACAGACTGTGCCACAGAGTACACATCGGAGGAGATGAAGACACTCCTCCGACAGTACCGCATGCGTCATGAGACCGGTCCGCCATACATGCACGAGTTCCAGGCTCAGATTGAGGTGCTCTGGAGAGACATGCAGAAGATCATGAACAGCACCATGCGCACGTATGATGCCCCGCTGTACACATGGCCTCTTGCTGCACTCCATGCCATTAACACAGTCCTCAATGTCATGCCTAACAAGCACATTGGGATGGACACACCTCATCTCCGATACACTGGCCGTCACTTCGACTACACCGAGCTCCGGCCCTTCTGGTCCGAGTGCAATGTCTGGCAGGACCCCGCACAGCGCTCTGAGGCAGGAGCTAAAGCTGACACTTCGGCTAAGCTGCAGCCTAAGAGCAAGCCCTACCGCTATGTCGGGAATCTCACACCTGGCAACTATATATGCCTTGACACAGTGAAAGGGAAACTCAAGGCTCTCTCTAGGCCTACGTTTGTCACTGACACTGCTCTCATGGCTAAGACACTTGCCAACACACACAACACTCTGGTTGATCCCGCCTCCACAGCTATCTTCACAAAGAAGCTGTACCCCATCCGACGCCCCACAGCCCTCTCCTCCCCCGACATCCTCGAGCTTGCATGCAGCACCCACGAGTCAGAGACCTTTGCCTATGTCAAGGTCCAGTGTGCTAAACTCAGACATCCAGTCTGGGTAAAGCTCATACACTATCTCCAGCTGGCCAAAAGCCACTATGCCACTCTCATCAGCTTTCTCAAGCACAGACACAAACATGGGGCACCTAATGTCTTTTACCCGTGTTTTGCTATGTGCTCGGCTAAGCCAGTTGACCGACAGAAGTATCACCCTGCAGTCATCGTGTCTGTAGACCATAAGCCTCAGGTCCAGCACAGATACCTACCATATATAACATATAAATCACACACACTCAGTTAGTCGATTAGCTGAAGGTATTTTTGTGTTGTGTTTTGTTTTTAGATGGTTGCACTCGAAGAGGAAGATTCGCAGATTCCTGATATCAACCCAGATCCTTCGACATGGTTTTTCGACATTCTTGGTTCATATGATGCATACAGTCGGTTTAAAGTCCCGAAATGGATCGCTGGTTATGCCGACACACTAACCAGATATGACCAGATAGGCTACTATGACAACATCAGTCGTATGAAGCCAGACATGAGCCGATTCAAGGATCCTGCCAATGAGCCTCAGGAACCAGAAACCGAGTACACAGAAGACAATCCTCCGATGGTTTTTACAGATCCAGATGCAGATTCAGTCCCAGCACCAGCTCCACCTAGTTTGGTCCCAAAGGTGAAAATGACACCACCTAGGGAATTCAAATCAGGACAGGACGCAGAAGTCTGGTTGGACACGGTGGACATGTATTTCCAGTTCACCAATCCAGGTGTCAATGATAAGGACTTGATTACAGTATTTCTGACTCTCATTCAGAATAACGACAGACACTATTTTCAGGTCTTGGCACAACAGCCACATTCCACCTATGATATGGCCAGACAGACATTCCTCAGACAATTTGGTAATCCTCACAAGAGATCAGTAGCCAAGAAACACCTTATGGCACTGACTCAAGGAACCCAAACCTTTGCAGATTATTTGCGCACATTTACATCACTGGCTTCTCTAGCAGCAGTTGATTTGAATGATGTGCTAATAAAGGACAGATTCGTCACCAGTATGGATCCAGATCTCCGCAGACAGTTCCAACTCAGATTCCTGACAGAAGAGCAAAGGAACAATCTGTCGTGGCAAGAAACCACACAGATATTGCTTGATTTGAATTGCGTCATTCACTCAAAGCAATCAGAAACCCTTCATTATCGGGGTCAGAAGGAGCAGTCATCCGGAGGTCCAGCCAAGAAGAATAAGGACAAAGGACGTGGCCAGAAGCCATATGACAGACCCAACAAAAATCGGAATCAGAATCAGAGTGGCAGCCAGAACTCCAATCAGAATCGGAACAAGGGAAAAGGTGGAAAAGGCAAGGGCAAAGGAAAAGGAAAATCACAGAATGATAAGTCTTGCAATCGTTGTGGTCGTGTTGGTCACATCGAGAAGGATTGTTATTCCACCAAGACCCCAGATGGAAAGGAGATCAAGGGTAAGCCACCAGCTCAGAATCCTTTTCAGAATCGGAGACAGCAGCAGCAGAATCAGGGTGCTAAGGATGGGTCTGGCAAACTCATCAATACGACCAACACCTTGGTTAAGGAACTGAAGAGTCAGCACAGCATCAATGCAGCAGTTGCAACTTCAACTCCAGCTCCAGTTCCAGCTTCAGCTCCAGCTCCTCAGGGAAACTCTCAGGGTACTGCACAGGTACCGGTGATGAGAGCACCCCGAGGATAGATCAGCCTGAAGATGCCACTGAAGCAAGTGGCCGGGTTGAGAGTATCTCAGAAGAAGTCCTTTCCAGCCTGACATTGCAGTTTCAGCAGATGGACACTCCCTCAGAGCACATCGCACAGATGCAGTCTCAAACAGCACAGCTGAAATCACAGAAGAAGCTGTTGTTGTACAAAGGGAAAGTATACGGACAGAGTACTCACATTTTGGTAGATCCAGGAGCTACATCGTCTTTCATTGACAGACAATTTGCTGCTCAGCTTGGTATAGCACCCACAGATTCTTCATCATTTTCAATGGGATTGGCTGGAGGAAGCCAACTACCATGCACATCCTATCTTCCCAAGGCTACATTTACGCTGGGCAAGTATAAGGATGCAGAAGATTTCTACATCATTGACATGAAACCACTCACTGTCATTCTGGGTCAAGATTGGTTGGAGAGGAGGAATCCACACATTGACTTTCAGACCAAAAATCTGACGATCACTAGGAAGCATTCATCAGGCTCCAGTATTCGCACAGTATTGTCCAGAGTTGAGCAGACTCCAGACTCAGATGACCTTCCTGAAATGGAATTGGTCAGCGCCACCACCATGAGAAAGCACCTTCGTCGCATTCGATCCAGTGGTTCGGCTGAAGAAGCCGTAGCTTATCTTTTCTTTCTCTCAGAGGTCGACGGTGAACTGGTCTTTACAGCATCAGACACAGACACCACTATGGAGGAACCCAAGGTCACAGCAGCACGTGATCAAGTGAGAGAAGACTTTACAGACATATTCCAGGAGGATCTTCCAGCTGGTCATAGGCCAGAACGGTTTGAAGGTGGTTATCATCGAATCAACATTGAACCTGGACATAAGCCACCATCACAGCCAGTACGTACCATCCCAGTACCCATGATGGAGGAGCTCAAACGGCAAATCATTAAATATGTCGAGTTGGGTATCCTTCGTCCATCATCATCACCATATGGGTGCCCAATCATTTTCGCTCCTAAGCCAGGGGGGAAGTGGAGGATGTGCTGTGATTATCGTGCCCTTAATAACATCACCATAAAGGACACGTATCCATTGCCACCCCATGATACCCTTCTTGAACAGCTTAAGGGAGCACGCTGGTTCAGCAGATTCGATTTCAACCAGTTTTTCCACCAGATCCCCATTCATCCAGACGACATTCATAAAACTGCTATTCGCACCAGATACGGTTCTTATGAATGGACAGTTATGCCTTTCGGATTGACCAATGCTCCTGCAACAGCACTTCGTGTAGGAAACCGGGCATTCTTCGACTTCATCGACCAGTTTCTTGTCATATTCATGGATGACACTATTGTATACAGTCCGGACTTTGACAGCCATGTGAAGCATGTTCGACAGTTCCTCCAGCGTTGCAGAGATCACCAGTTCTTCATCAGGCCTTCCAAGGTGGAGTTGTTCGTCAGATCTATAGACTTTATCGGACATCACATCTCTGAAGCAGGCCTATCCATCATCGAAGACAGAATCCGAGCAGTCATGGCAATTCAGCCTCCAGTGTCTTATGGTCCTACCGTTGGAAAGCAGCCTCTACGCCGTATGGCTAAAGATGGCAAGTCATCCCTTCGGTCATTCTTGGGCATGGTCGGTCAATTTAGGAGATTCATACCAAAGTTCTCCAAAGTTGCCGAGCCGCTCAATCGTCTCCTTAAAGATAATGCAGAGTTTGTCTGGGAATCTGAGCAGCAGCAGGCATTTGATAACCTCAAAAGTGCCATCTGTAACGCTCCAGTATTACAGCTCCCAGATCAGAAACTGCCATCTATTATGGAGGTCGATGGATCAGGCACACACGTTGGTCAAGTAATACTCCAGGATCAAGGAAAAGGTATATGAAGCCATGTGGTTATCACAGCGTCACTCTATCCGATACACAGAGACGTTGGCCTATTCCTGAGATCGAGCCATTTGCCATTGTGGAAGGCTTCCGATTCTTTCGCCATATATTGTTGGGAGCTCCTGAGACCATTGTACGCTCAGATCATCAGCCACTGGTTTATTTCCAGACCAAATCCACACTGAGCCCCAAACAGGCACGGTGGTTGGATGAGCTCTCCGAGTACAACTTCCATATAGAGCATATTTCTGGCGATAAGAATAAGGTTGCAGATGCACTCACTCGTATCTCTGCACTTTTTGAACTCACTGATTGTCTTCAGCACATGGACATCAGCGAAGTCATGCCATCTGCAGATCCTACATTCATTGCTCTTATATCTTCTTCATCAGCTCATCAGCTACACGACATCATTATATCCGAATATGACCGTGATAAATTTGCACAGACTATTTTGGCTAAACTGACATCATCGACTTCATCACAGTCAGTCAGCAGCTACAGCTTCGAGCTCATTCAGGGATTGATCTATCGTAAGACCATATATGGCAGACAGCTGTACATTCCACCAACAGCTAAAGTCCCCACAGATGACGGTGAGATCACACAGCTTCGCCACATTCTCCTTCATGAGTGCCACTCAGCCACTATTTCTGGTCATGTAGGCAAAAATCGCATGCTTCATCTTCTGCGTAGCCGGTATTATTGGCCAGGAATGACAACGGCAGCCATCAAGTACATTCGGGAGTGCCCCGTTTGTCAGCGCCAGAAAACGAGGCGACACAAGCCTTATGGTCAGGCACATATACGATATTCCGTGCCTAAGACAAAATGGCTAGATGTATCTCTTGATTGGATCACTGACCTGCCTATCACCACTAATGGGCACGACAGTATATTTGTGGTAATGTGCCAATTCTCTCATCGCTGTCATCTCATTCCCTTCAGCATGACCTGGACAGCTCAGCATACTGCTTCTATCTATATGCAACATATCTTCAAGCTCCATGGTCTTCCGAGGGACATCATCTCAGATCGAGACCCCAGATTCACCTCTACATTCTGGCAGACACTGTGGAAATCTACTGGTACGAGATTGTCCATGACGTCCTCACACCATCCACAGTCGAATGCTGCCAATGAGAGGAGCCATGCCTTCATCGAGGATATCCTCAGGTACTTTTCAAATTGTTGATTCATGATTCGATTTCACCATCCTCTGGTTTATAAACTGATTAGATGGTATTTTGTTTTTCATCCTCAGGTGTTGTTGCAATGATACTTCAGCCAATTCGTGGGAGGACAAGTTGCCTTTGGTGGAGTTTGCAATTAACAATACCGTTTCTGCATCAACTGGTTATTCACCATTTTATCTCGACTCGATGGCGCAACCACTTTCGCCTCATGATCTGGTAATCACTAGTCCGCCAGAAGCTCCTGTTCCAATACAAAGAGCTATTCGAGATCATTTTGACCAGTACTCGGCTGTTCATGCCAACGCGGTAGACAACATTTCCCGAGCAGCAGAAATTAGCCAAGCCAGATTCAATAAGACTCACATGCCTCGGCAATTTGCAGTTGGGCAGAAAGTTCTTTTACGGACCGAGTTTATTCAATGGACTGGTTTGACTGAGGCAGGCCGACACTTTAAGCAGCCATATATTGGGCCGTTCACCATTTCCAAAGTGCTTAGCCATGGGCGTGCATACGAGTTAGATTTCGGAAACCTCGATATCCGTATTCATCCGGTACAGCCTGTATCCAGATTAGAGCTGTACAATGACTCGATCCAAGCACCTTTGCCTCTGCCACAGATGATCACCGAAGAAGGGCAACCCGACTGTTTGAGATATCACACATACTCTCGGATAAGTTCACTAGAGGTGTCAAATACTATTTAGTGCGATATGCAGGCCATGGCCCTGAGCATGACACCTGGGGCAAAGCCACAGAGCTGACCAATGCAGCAGACATTATAGCTGCCTATGAAGGCTAAACATTATATTAAGCCTCATGCCCTTACTTCTTGTAATATATACTAATACATGTCGATCATCTATATAACCTTGCTCTTAATGTTTTATCATTATGTTGCATAGAAGCGGGAAATTGATCCTTCCTTGCTAAAGGTGTGGCGAGCCTTGTTCAAAATCATACCCTTGCACAGATACGCACACATGCGAGATATCATATCTGTGGATAAATAAAAACTGCTAAATGCTACCTTTGCCAAAGCCGTGGTTTGTCATCGGATTCTTGGCCAGTCATCCGAAGCTACCGGAGATATCGACTGAGGTAGACGGAGTTGTGATCCTAAGTTGTGCTTGACAAACATAACTAAATAAATTTCACATTAATACGTGGCGAATCCATTCTCACTCATCGCGATAGATGTTCGTCAAAGCGTGCGTACTGGACCATATCAGAGTGAGCAGACCGGGTAAGGATTATAAGTCCAATCCCGTTAAGCAGGGCCACTCTCTTTGCAATAAAACAAGCCCCCGGTGAAATAACTCCGGAAACAAATACGGGCTCCCCGTTGCCGCCTATGATCCTCCAAAGTAGCTTAAGGAGGGGAGGAAGGGTTGGGTGCGCTATATCAGGCCGAGAATCGTTCGATTATAAATCGTTAAATCGTGATCATCGTTCGCAAATCGACGACGGCTAGCGCAAATAATCCGTAACGTACACTTCGGATGCTTTGAATCGTCACTCTGACGCACGATACGTATGGATCAATCAGTAATCCAACGTCAATCTGCATCACGAAACGCAATTCATTGAACCTTGAAACGTCACTCTGAAATACGATACGAACTTCAAAGGGGGCTACATCCTAAGAACTGTAAGGTGAGGGACTAAAGTGGACTCAGTTCCCCCCAATAACCTAAAAACACCATGAGGGACGCCTCAAATCGGTGTAAGAAGACTGGTACCAGCAAGAAGCGACAACAACAAAGACATCATAGACATATACAAAGGTATGCCCGTTGTGAGGTCACAACTCTTTTAAGAGGGGAGATCTGTCAGGGTCATGACCGATGACATATGTGTCATACATATCATACGTGTCATACCTGTCAGACATGTCATACCATGTCATGTCATGTCGAGTCGTGTCATATATTATTATAACAGTCGTCAGTACGGTCGACCATGACTGTACATGTCGCCAGATGATAATGTCACATCATCTGTCATTATTCAAGGAAAGACTTGAATGACCCTGTCATCGAGAGTTCGTACGTCGAACTCGAAGATGGCAAAGCAGGATACATCTTGAAGTAACAAACAAGAACCATCTTTGCTTTAAGCATGTGCGGAACACGCATGCACAATATGAACGAACTATTCGTTATCACAATACTGGTCGTTCAACCTACGTCTCGGGTTCACAACCCAATGGCGGTACCATCTATGATGATGGGAGACGTATGGTATAAGATGAGGAAGCGTTGGGCTTCAGCAGATCTTCACTCAGAGACTGCACTACTCATCACCCGCTATATCTTACACTTGTGTTGCCATCCAACAACGCAGTGTTAACTTGTATATTGTATAATATATTCAGGGCTTGTTTATCTAGCCGTATCAGCATATTTGTGATCGACAGCGCCTAGTACTTAGTCAATCATCAGCAGCAGCAGCAGCAGCAAAGCTCGAATCCCAACGGGCGATACAGTCGAATGTTCCATCTCACGATCGCCAGACGCTAACGATGACAGTGCCACAACAGTCGCGTGTATGTACCACGACGCCACCCACGCGTTATGGCATGGCATGCTGGGAAGCAAAGAGCAAAGCACTGTCGCGCACATGATCCTGCGGTCATATGATATAATGGCGATATCCATGTTAACATCGCATGGTAATTAATCGTGCTGTCCAAAAAGATCGACGCCTAGTGGAGATCGCATATTTGTGATCGACAGCGCCTAGTACTTACTTAATCAGCAGCAACAGCAGCAAAGCGCGAATCCCAACGGGCGACACAGACGAACTTCCGATCTCACGATCGCTAGACGCTAACGATGACAGTGCCACTGCAGGCGCGTACATTTATCGCGACGCCACCCTCGCGTTATGGCATGGCATGTTGGGATCCAAAAAGCGAAGCACTGACGCGCACATGATCCTACGGTCAGATGGCCTAGTGGAGATCTCTTTTTGAGATCGATCCGCCTAGTAAGCAATAACTCTGAAATACTGCCCCCATGTCGAGCTCCCCTATTGTTGAGCCTCATCATATTCGCTGAGCGAGCCAAGGAACTTTTTTTATTAGCAGGCATTTTGGAAACTCACGCACGACGGTTCAGGTCTGGCGATAACCCATGTATCCAGAGGGAACGCCCTCAGCGTTGACGCGCTCAGCTGGCCAGAGTTGCCTCACGCTTTGCACAACCCATGTGGAATGGGGCCGGCGTCCTCGCTGAAAGAAAGAAAGAACACAACATCGTCATCAGACATGCGCTCAGCAACAATACGACAAGGATATGAACTGGAACGAAAGAAATCCTTCATGCACAAAGTGAAACCAACGAAGTGAGTGGGGAAATAAAAAAGGCGCACCGTTTCTCGCCACTGTATCAGAGTCTGAAACATTAGCGTCCTTCTATCCGCATCATGGGGGAGGTCTCTAGATGAAACATCTACTATGATATCGTTAACTTCTGCTAGGGTAAGATCTGAGGATGGGCATAGTTGCGAGTATGCTACCAGGTCCTGCGCAGGGTCGGAAAGGTCTGCGGGTGCTGGGAATTCAATATCAACTTCAGGCATTTTCCGCACACAAAAAAGGAACACACAACAAGATACAGCAGGCCCACAGGGCTCAACTTCGTCGGAGCCGCCAACTACAGTATGCTTTCTAAGGGAAGCGAGCTAGACAAGTTGCTCAGACGCGGATTGCGATTTCTCGCAGGTCATTGACCGGAATCTCGATCCGATGACAGATCCTAACAGCCCTTGAGCTCTAGTTTCTGGTCATATAGCACATGTGGGGGTAATATATCCAATAAGAACGTGATAATTGGCATCAAAGTATGCCATATGCTTAACAACAAATTCTAATTCGCGGCAGTGATTCGGTTTTGTCACAGAACATCGAAAATGAAACCTCACGGCACCCTACCCTTAACCACCCACGCCAGTCGAATGTTCAATGTTGTGATCATGAACGGGATCGTGAACGTGCGTTCATGTCTTCATGAACTGTTCACGAAAATCACGATCAATTCGATCATATTGGATATTCACGATCAAATTAGCGATCCAAACGAGAAACGTTGCTGTTGCTGTTGTGTTCTTCTTCTAGTTCTTAAGTCTAGTGCACTAGAGCTCTACAAGAATGGTATCCTTCGCCGACAGCTAAACCATTATATAGTAGGATATCTTCAAGACGAACGGAAGAGGGTCCGATAAGAAGATAACAAGAGCCAGGTTTACGCAGGTGCCGAACAGGCACAATGCATCCGAGCACTCGTTTCACGCGAGATTCTCAGCCCACACGCATCGCGAGAGTCTTTTCTCGGGTGCTAGTGTTGCTATTCCTTTCCCTGCCGACGGTTTCTTCTTGCACTTGCGACGAGGTTAAGGGAATGTGCACCGACGACGGTTGTTATCAGGTGCCACTTTCACTTCTCCAAGATTAGTGTTCCTGTGCACCTTTCGACCGTTGAGACAATACGGACCTTATCAATACCCCCTAAAGGTCACAGTCTAGTCATGTGCAACAAAATCTGCGTCAATCCTCTCCACTCATACAAAATCTCCGTAATACCGCAGAACACTGTGAAGGCGCAATGCATGTCGTCATGTACAGTCCTTTACCGCATTTCATCGCCGGTGGACCTCTGCTGACAAGGCGATGCTACTGCTGACACTGCGCGCTCATCCTTGAACCTTCGATGCCTTGGGAGGTGGGGATAAGGTGGCTGGTGAGTCGTAGGTGACATCCTATGGTTAATTCTTGAAGATAGAAAGGGCCTCCGTGCGGAAATGAATATATGGTTCAGTTCGTGGAATAATGCAGGCAGCGGGAGGAGCTGACTGCAACGACGGCTCGAAGCCTTCAGACATGTGCACCGACTGCTCAGCCTGCTCGGACACCGGAGCGAGCTGCCCATCTCAGACGATCACTTGCGCCCAGGCTGAAAGCTCCGGTATTGGGATTGAAACGCCATGCGGATCTACGGACGTTTATGACGGCCCCCAGCTGCAAGAGCCAATCGTTTTGGAATCTAGCGAAGGGATCCTTGAGGCCACCCTCTCGTAAGCCACTCCCTGTATGAGAAGTTGTGCTTCAGCCATTGCCATTCTGGTGATATGTGGCACGCTTTGACCTGTTGGCCTGCTGGCAGTGTGGAGCAATACAAGTACGACAACGGAGTATACAATTTCAATACGCGTGCCTTTTGCTATGAGGGAGCGTGCACCGTTCCTGGGCCAACGTTCAAGATAAGGCCTGGAGATACCTTAAAGGTGCCGCCCAGCCTGTGGCGTGCGCGAGATTTTTCATCGGCAAAAGACTTCTCCACCTGTGGGAGTGCAGTGACCACTTCTTGTCTTCCTGCACAGGCCTGACTGCGACTATCTGATATCTGACTCTAAATGTTAAACTTGTGTAGTAAGGAACGAGAGACTCACGGAGTGGGACAGAACTACCCCCATTCATCTGGTCCTGCGGCGCAGATCACTCTGATGAACGGCTCCTGTGTCCTGCGGCGCAGATCACTCTAGTGAACGGCTTACAGCCAAACATCGATGATGAAACCTCCGAAATGAATACCTTACGGCACCCCAACACGACCAACATCCACACCCATGGGCTTCACGTCGACCCCTCGACTGACAACATCTTTGTCACGGTGGAGTCTGGCGAGAGCCACACTTATGAGTACTATATCCCGAGCGATCACATGCCAGGTCAAGTCCTGCACCGTTGACCAACCACGAGTGCGTCTAGGTCGGCAACACGGTATCTGCATGCGCAACTCCAATTGGGAGCGTGGCTGCTTCGCCCGAAGGCACACCTGTCCTCGGCTTGACCCCAAACGTCGCCTCATCATGCACACCGTGCCCTCTCTATGCTGAAGGCTTCCTGGACATGCAAACCAAATGGTGGCATCTTGCTTGGGCGATCGCACCAGATACCTCCCACTGCACGACGGGCTAAACTTCTCTCGTTGCATAATTATGCTGGCAGGGAACCACTGGTATCACTCTCACGTCCACGGCGCGTCGACGCTGCATGTTCTTGGGGGTATGGTGGGCGCACTGCTGGTGGAGTTCTCCGACTCCGAGACCCCGCCAGTAACCTACTCTGCAATGGAGGCACATACCTTAGTGCTCAGCCATCACCCTCTGTGCTCGTGCAATCCCACAAGCGACCCTTTCCGCATCATTGACTACGAGGAGATCCGTACTAAGATCTGCGACCAAATGCCGCTGGACGCAAATGTGTACAGCAGTCCTGAAATCTCCGACGCATATGACACCAACGGCCAGTACCAGCCGTATCTTAACATGCAGCCCGGCGAATGGCATCGCTTCGACGTCGTCAATGCGGTGGCGGATGTGTTCCTTGAGTTGGAGATCCGAGATGCGGTATGCGCGCATTTCCCTTTTTTTTGGGAAGGATTGACACATGGGACGCCCTGCACCCTAACAAGAGCTCAACGGCGCTTTGAGAGCATCCGAATCCTTCACACGCAGGTGAATGCTGGGAGCACCGCATGCGAGATGAAGCTGCTGTCAATCGATGGAGTTTTTCTGCTGGAAGGGCCCCGAGACATTTCATACTTCAGCCTAGTGATCGCCGGGCGAGCCTCCATTGCAGTGATGTGTAGCACTGTGGGAACTTACTATTTCCAAAGTTATCCACAACAACGCGCCTGCGACTACGAGTCAGGCTTTGCTCAAAATCTGCTCACGCTGAAGGTGCTCTTCTGTTGACCATACCCTCATCCACATTGCAAGAAATCGAAGGAAGCCCTGGACAAGTAGGAATTCTGATATCTGCTCGGAATAGCTGTATCTGTCTCTTTGTACCGAATTCCTTCTTACAGCTTCATCAAGCCGTATTCGGCCATACAGATGTTATTACGTAGAGATCGGAAATGGACTCGGGAAGGGATACCCCAATTGAAAGCAGTAGGGGTGAAAAATCTCCAAGTCGTGCCACCTTCTGATGAGTGCCGTTGCTGGTCCGTTCCACATATGGCAGGTAGACGGATCGACTGTTTCCATGGATGCGCCAGCCTGGGGCTCCTCCGCCATATCGCGACCCTACTACCTCCAAGACCTGCGCAGTATCACTGCCAACTACACGTGGCAGGTTGGTGTGGAGCAGACGGGTGTGAGTGAGGCCTCGCCAGCAGCCGCCTGGCTTGGTGTCGGCACAGACTGCGAACTCAAGTGCGATGGCCGCGACAGCGGGAGCACTTATTGCGAAGACAGCCCCAACACGTACGGCGAGTGTCGATACGAGGCATTTGCAGGGGAACATGGGTCTTACCGTCACTCCGCGCCCCTCTGCTCCTACGAGGATTTATACATCCAGGTAGACGGCAAGGCCTGCGACAAGCTGCAGCCGTGTTTGTAAAATTGTTGTGCATGTCGCTGGCAAGGTGACCAAGCAAGATGGCATATGCTTTTGGGCGCAGCATATTCGTCCGGGTGAATGAATGCGTACAAGAGTTGCAGCTTCTATGTCAGGCTGGAGTGGAGTTAACTAGGCTTCTTCACGGGGATTGTTGCAGGGTCGAGGTGCCACTCCACACCCCATGCACATACACGTGAATCATTTCCAGGCAGGCCCCTGTCCGCTCTCGCCCCCGGGACTTCTGCATATCTTCATCGCACTGCAACGATCTCCGGACAAGCAATACTCTGGTTACCAAACTGCCCAAGAGGTCCTGTTGGGCATGGTTTTATGCCAGTGTGATTAGGTTCCTCCTCACCTGTGACCCGTAGCTGACCACAATACCCATGCACTGCAGCAACCAGTTTGAGGGTCTGCCGCAGGGCTCATGCAATGTTCTCACTCTGCAACCTCCCTCACTTGAACAAGGATTTCTCTTGAGACTTCTTAAGTTGTCTTGAATTTCCTGAGCACCTGCAAGATGGAGTTAACTTGTGCCGTCTTCGAAAATCGCGTTGCACATGGGCTTCAAAACTATGCCTCACACACCACCCCAGCAACTACGATTCGTAGGGTCTCCGAAGGCACAACTCATGGGTCCTGAGGAATTACGACTCATACGACCATGCATCTCAAATAGCACAGCAACCTAGGACAAAACCCAGGAGCAAGAGCGGTGACATGTGCGCGCACTGTGCGGAGCTTTGGAGTGATATGAGAAGAGGTGGGTATGCATCGGGGGCAGACAATCTCGCAACCAGACAACGCAGACAAGGGCTATGGAGAGGTAGGAGACTTCCGTGACACCATTCCCGCCTTTTCGGGCACGACGGTGGTGCGGTATGCCTTGGACACCTACGGAGGTGCAATCGTTGGTGAGACCCAAATTGCGCCCCCAACTGTGAACGCGTGTCCATGTCGTGTGCGAGCAACCTTTCAGGCATGAGTGTGCCCAAAACACACGGGCATGGTGAACGCACGGAAATGCGCATGATTTCTACACGGTGCCTGATATAAAACGCGGAAATGATGATGTAATTGATGTTTGACATATGCACGGTTGGGTGGGTCTGATGCAGTGCACTGCCATTTTCTCTACCATGAAGACCTCGGAATGATGGACAGATTCTGGGCAGGGCCTGAGGTTGAGGCATGCAAGGCGAGTGGCGGTGGAGACACCGGCGAATCGTTCTCCTACTGCGATACGTATGTGCCATCCCCTGATGCATTCTCCTCCTCGTATACCACAGTGCAGGAAGTCTGCCAATCAGCAACTTCCACTTCTCAGCCTACAACTGGGCCCACACCCGCTGCCTCCACCCCATCAAGTCCCACTGTCACTCCCACTTCTCCCCGCCTACGACTGGGCCCACGGTTTCTACCTCCACCTCGTCAACTCCCACTTCCACTCACTCTCCGCACACAACTGGGCCCACGGTTTCACTCTTCCCCATCGACCACTTCCACTCCCACTTCCGTCTCCCACTTTGCATCCTACAACTGCATCACCGACGCCTGCTGACTCTTTCCTTCGGACAGCGCTTCAAACCCCACACCATCTCCAACTTTAGTATCAAGTCCCACAACGAGTTCGAGCTCTCCCACGTTTGGGGAATGTTCGCTTATTCAGATATTTGTTTTGAATGGCGACATTAATCATGATGAAGAGCCACATATTCAGAAAGAGCATAGTGCATGCGCAAACACGCATGCTTAATACACTATGATGCCTTTAAAAAGAGGGCAAAATAATAATGTACAAGCTTTACCAAGCTATTTGTGTGTCTCAGTAGTATTCAGGCAGTCTAATCTGGCCATTTTGGCACCATTCTCTTTTGTCCAGCAGAATGAAACGGCTGTTGGTGGGTGCTCGCTAGACCGAATGGCAACTCTACCTGGTGCTCTCCGCTTAGACAGAATGGGAACTCTGCTGATGTTGATGTTAGAACTTTAGGGCGAATGTTGTTTCTGCAGAGAAGCAGTCTGATCAAACTGAAACTGAAACCGACAATGGGGAGCAAGGGGAGACTCTACTCATCATTTTTACATGTTTTAGGTAAACCCTAAAGCCCCTGTTATTAACTAACTGACCCTAGCTAGTTAGTCAATTCACATTCAACCGTTCCTAATGAGTTTATTAATCGAATTAACTACTTGGTGGCAGCAAATGAGCCACGTAACGGCTAAATTATTAATTAATAGGCCAATCACGATGGCCGTCCAGCGCTTTTTGCCCCTTAGTGGGGGTTCCACCATCAGTGATGTATTCTATCTTAGTAGAGCACGAGTCAGTGACCAAGCGCCTGCGTTTCTGACATTTTGACCAAGTTAATATGCCAAATACATATATATCCCCGCTTTTAATTGTATTATATATTCTGTTGGGGGAGTGGGTTACGTCAAGGTATCGCCTGACTTACCAGTGGTGTGGGGTTATAACCGGATAAGCCGATGACCGGCTAGATAAGGGTTATACTTATACAACCGATAAGGGTGCCGGAATCTGGGTGGGCAGCCCTGTCTGAGAGTCTCAGTTCAGGCCCCCACTCAGATTAAGTCCTATCTGAGTATGCCTAGAGTTAGGGTACGAGTAGTAGTAGAGTAGTTGCTGTGACCGTTCATGGTTTCCGGGTTTCTAGGTTTATAACGTTTCTATGTTAGGATTAGCCCAGGCAGCCCTGACCGGGAGTCCCGGTATAGGCCCCTGACTAGACCCTTAGTCCGATATGACTCGGGTACCGCTGCCCGTGTGTGTGTCACCGTTGTGTCACATGCCGTTAGGTACCGTTCGGGACTTTCGCATAGGTTATAGGTTTTGGTATCATATCTTTTATCACACTCAATATGCTAAATACAGTCAACCTATTTAGGCTCACTCCGAATATATCCGGTTGGGGTATATTCACCAGGTCGTGGACCCACTCCACGCTTTTATTGTCCTTACTCAAGGGCATGGTTGGCTAATTTCGCCGTTTGAGTAGGTGGTGCGCTTGGGCGCCTGTGGGGCGTTTGGGCGGTATGCGCGGTTAAGATGCGGTTGGAGGCGGCTCTGCCGCTGTGAGATTTGTGTTGCTGGTGATTGGGCTGCACTTGATTGGATTTACGTTACGGATTAGCTACCCTTGACGCCATTCTTTGTAGGAGGAGCTTACGCGCGCGCCTACCCTTTTCGACTTCGCAATCTTCTATTTCTTCACGTTGATATTCCGCTACATCCGGCATTTCCGAATTTACCGCCCCATTGCCCCACCTTGGCGCCCGTCAGCACCACCTACCTAAGGTGTTCAAAGCTATGGCTTCAAGACCAATGCCGACGCGCGCTAAGCGCAGACTTCTTAAGGAAAGTGATTTGGAGGCAGCGATTCGCCTCCAAGATACAGTGCGGAATTCATCTACTCCGCAGATGCCACCAGTGTTGCCGCCGCCTGATCCGCACGAGGACGACGATGAGACGGTCAAGGCGGACCGGGCCCACTATGTGGACCAGTGCAAGCTGGTCAAGGACATCAGAAGGGAGAACCGGCATCGTACATGGGGGAAGGCGCTCCGCATGTCCGTGTTGGGGGACAAGAACAAGCGGTTCGAGGCCACCCCGAAGGACATCGACAAGCTTGGCAAGCTCGTGGTGGCCCTGAAGACCGAGTTCTTATCAGCTGGACTGGACGTATCTTCATTCGACTTCGAGCACCCCGCACGTGTGATCGAGGCTGTGAACGAGCTCGTCTACGACACCCTGGCGGAGCTGATCGAGTATTGCTCGCAGGCGGAGATGTGCTTCGAGTCCACTGACTCCTCTACGGAGCGGGACGTGGGCGTCGCGCGCTCTTGGACCTTATTAAAGGGTGCGTGCCCCCAGGTGTGCGTCAATCTCACCAGGAGGAACATGCCGCCCTTCGCTACCCCGCCAAGATAGACCCGCGGCCGCTCCTTGCCACGGAGCACCGGCTGGCGCGTGAGCGATCGGGCGCTCGATTGGCGCCCGACGGAGCAGACCCGTAAGCAGCCGCTATTTGACCGGCTGGACCCTGAGTTTTACCGCGCGGTCTTGGACCGCTACCCCATGCCGTCCGACCTAGCCGCGATTGATTTCAAAATGCTCACTGACCTTGTCACGAGAGTATTTGTCAACTGGCAACAGCAACAGGCGGTCCTGGGTGGCGAGGCAGGGACCGCACCACTTGCGGCTGCTCTCGCCACCGGCGACGATGTCAAGAGCGACCCCGCCGTGAAGGCCATCCTCGACAAAATTACGGTACTGGAGCACTTTATTCGGGGCGCTCGGGCGCGTTCAACCGGATTTGGATCGCCCGGATTCAAATCCCACATTTTCCGCGACAAATGTGACATTCAATCCCACGCAGAACTCCTCAAAGTTTCAAGAACCTGGGCCGAAACGTATGCCACGTCAGTATCCACGCATGCAATTATGATGGAATATTTTGCATGAAAAGCATTTTCCGAACCAATGCTCACGCCGCGATTGGCATGACCTGGCAGTTGAAATCAGGCAATCTGTCTTTAATTTGAAATCAATTTTATTACAATTATTGTTCCTGTAAATTCACAATATCGCGAATTTTTATTTCTTTAAAACATACGAAGTCGGGGGGGGGCTGTCAAGTCCGGGGGTCCACTCCGAATGCTGTCCGCGTGACAATGAGCATCGCATATGCCGAACCGAGACTGTGGCGTATATTACAAAACATTGTCGTTCTGTACAGTTTATGTCGTTTTGTACAGTGCTTAACAGTGGTGGCTAATGTTTTTTTCCAGCCACGCACTCGAAAGGTTCTGAATTTCGGACAGAATAAATCGACGTATCAACGAACAAATATGCCGAAAAGACAGTGCACCCACGATGAAAGTACATTTGACCGAGGTTTATGCACCGTGTGTCGTTCTGAGCAATCTCGGATGCGAGCGAAACAACGCGCTCGCATCCCAGATCGCAATACGTACATGAGGAGTGCAAGTAGCTTTCATTTGCGTATGCAAGAGACGTACTTGTCCGAAGTTTCCATCGAGACAAATTGGACAGAGTCTATTTTTAATGACGTTTTCGAAGACAGAGGGCGACAGAGCAGAGCAGTTGTGGAAGCGGAACACGTTCGCCAACTGCTCACCAAGTTCAATGTCACGAACTTCAAAGACTCGAAGAAGATTAAAAGTAGGGTGATAGTTGACTTATTTGTAGCGGGTTCTGGAATTATGGGACACGTGAAAAATATCCTACAGACAGATTTTCAAGAAAATAGTACTCTTATGTCGGTGGACCACCAAGCTATGGCAAAGTCAATAAAGGGGTGGCAAGCCAAGGACATCTTCGACCCGAAAGACTGGGGGGGGTCTTGTAAATGCGAACTACATCTGCGCACCACCCTCGAGTGGAACGAGCGACGCTGCATTCATTTTCTACGCAGCTGAGTGCAGGGACTTCTGCGTATTTCTTTTGCCAAAGCACTGGCTCGCTGACCGTAGCTATCCATTGCGGAGGCTTTGGTGGGGACAACAACAAAAGAAGAAAACAGTTTACATTATTCCGTCACCGAAAGACCTAAGTTGGCATGTGTGCGTGAGGTACACGCGCAACGGCCTTGACCTATTCGCTGGGAATGGCATGAAACCTCACTGGTCCGTCTTAGTAGAGTCACTCTACGAAGATAGAAAAGCGAAGAAGACAGCAGGGGGAATGCAACGAGCGAGAGCGACCCCCTAGAGCTCGCGTTGCAAGATGCTGTAAGCCAAGATGGGCTAAGATCGCTGTATGCTCGGCATGCACAACCGCTGGATGGCACATGCCGAGATAGACATATGATATAAAGTAAATTTGAATACAAAATATGATATGTCTTGAATGCTTGAAAATGCTTGTGCGTGCTGTGCGTGTGATATGCGTGATAATGAACTTTGGGTTTCTTGCTTGACTTGTGTAGACATGGGGCCACCACTGTTAAGCACTGTACAAAACGACATAAACTGCACAGAACGACATTATTCTGTATTAAAAACCACTGGCGCAGCACTGGCGCACGAGCGGACTGCCCGCGCCGCCAAAAATGGTCACCATCCCGCATTCGGTTTGTCGCGGGCACTTCGTCATCGTCATAGATTATGGGGTGGGGATGGGGTCTGATTCTGTGTGGCGATTTTATTGAAAGGAATTTTCGCGAATTAATTCCTCCGTTCAACACACCCTGAATGCACTTAAAATAATAATTTGTCCACGAGAAACATACCGATCGGTCGGATTAAATATCTGAGCGACAATGTCGTTCGTGCGATGGTAAGTGAAGGCCTCGACGAAGACTTGCGCTACTCACCGTCCGAAACGCGGCTATCTGACGGGCGAAACGAATTTGCAGCGTATCGTATGATGAACGATGTGGAGCAGACGTGGCAGAAGATTTTGTTCCTCTCTCCGAACTCTCCAAGGCAGCTTTGGGTCACGTTACAATGGCCGCGTGTGGCGCCTATACGGCACTATTGGCTACTGCCCAGTGGTACTAGTCATAGTACCAGAATCGAATCTGGTACTATCACAAGTACCAAAACGCTAGAATTTCTTTTTATGTCCTCCTCCATCCTGATGGTGATATCCATGATATACCATTACCTTAACGACCCAAACTGAGTTGTATTATGCCCCATTGGTCCATGGGTTACGTGTAGACCTCCCAGTGGATGCATATTGCCAACAAGGTGGAGTTTTGTGTTACACAATGGTGTCTCACTTGTCTTCGAAATCATGGCGCTACTTTCGGATTTCTTTTTGAACAGACTTGGGATTCTATTCAACCCAGCGATGGCTCAAATTGAAGCTGTGTAACATGGCCAATGATGGATGTGAGCATGGGGCAGTTGACATACTGCCCGTCGCTGAAACTGCGACATGCTAAACATCCCATCTCCACCAAATGGTCCAACTCAAGATTCCTTAAGTATGAGGGCTATCGTCGATGTTGGAGCCTAGTCGTGGCACTAAAGCTACGAAATACGTATATTATAACGTCGGATCGCCTCACCAGCGTTTATGACATCAAAAGTAAACCCATATATCGATTTTTCAAGACCTTTACATGCATGAGAAGTTGCCGTACTTGGACTCTACACATGGAACTTAAGTACGAAACCGCTCCCGACATTACTACAAAAAATGCTGAGAGGCCATTTTATCACACCCTTGGGTGTTATCAAATCCCAATACTGGCGTTAAAGACGTTCAAATGGCACAACGCATGACGACCATTTAGGATACATCCCAGTAATGAAATTTGACATCATGCATGCCACCTCGTGGCCACATAGCGTGCCCTTTTAAGTCACCGCGCGCTTGGTACTTGTGACAGTACCAGAAAATTTAATTAATTTTATGGCGTTACACCCCCCAAAAGCACACCGCACATACACATACCTAAAGTTCACGAGAGTACATTTCAGCATCAATAACAATTCAAAAGGGTCCTAAATGATTTTTCAAAACCTTCATGGGACTCATACACCCCATCTAGTGCCCATAATAAAGCATACATTTTGGTACTTGTGACAGTACCATACCACCGGGCAGTAGCCACTATTCTTTAGACGTGGAAATTAAATGCCCAATTAAACAAGTCATGGTGGCATGCACGTGGAAAGTAGTCATATCAATACTGGTTCAATTTCCTTTTGAAAGTGGTAGCATGTGGGATTTAATACCCCCAAAACATCCTTCAAATGTGAATAAAAAACGCAGCGCTACAAGCGAGAAATGTTTAGCTACATCAGAATCTATTAGGGCTTGGAAAGACGTTTCCAACGATACCCCATAACATTTCTCGGAGCGCGCGCTTGCTTTTATAATCCTGATAGTGTCGGATTTACATTGGGATTTAATCCCATTAAGTGCGTAATGTCGAAAAGGAAATCCAGATTTTTACGATGAAAATGTGACATTCGAATCCGGGCGATCCAAATCCGGTTGAGCGCGCCCGAGTGGTTGTAAAGGGCCGCTCACACCGGCCATGCTGGCTACTGCCCAAATTCAAAGTCCTCCCACAACGCCACAAGGACTAGTGCGTAATGGTGACATTGGTCACGAAATCGAATATTTCAAGCATATACCACAACCACGCATCATATTTATGAGTCAAATGAATTTTGTTTCCTATTTGGACAACCGACAGGTGGTCTTAGCTGTATTTTTAGATGGCACGCTTCGAGGGTATGTTTTTGCAAAAGTCGTCGTAAAAACGGTGGTCCTTCCACACGGACCGTCACCTTATAGCATTTTGAAGGCCGCATGGGGGCTTCTTAAAGGTACGCATGGTGACATATCTTGAGTTTATGACCAAATATGAAAACTTAGTGGGATACTTCGGTCTCTAGACGCCGTTTCCGCTCCATTGCAACATGGCGCATGCCGAACCCCAAGCGAATTCCCAAATGTTCGAATTTCACACTTCAGAAATTGTTGTTTAGTAGCCATCTTAGACAATTAATTCCCGTCGCACGATTCGATGTTTGGATGACGTAAAGCTTTCAGAATTTCACAATGTGTATGTAATTGTTGAAGTTTTAATGTGTCAGATACACCAAGGGCATCAGTTATGCTTTCCCCAGCGAGCATTTCGTTGTGTACGCCGGACTACATATCGTCACCAAAATGCTCGCACCAAAATGCTCGCAAAATGCACGGGTGAAATGAAACATTACAAACAGCCGATATACTCATTCCAAGCAGGCCTGTCGCCCAAATATCATTGGAACATCGATGTTAGGTTGATATGATCGTATCCACGCTAGTCTAGTCATGATATACTGTTGGTAAAAAATTAGGTAAGATGAGGCACCATTTTGACAGATTTTGAAAGTTCAAAAACATTATTCAAAATTCAAAATTCAAAAAATACATTTTGAAAATTCCGAGGATAGTAGTTTTAAATGCAGCTGGCATATATATATATTACGTGGGTATATACCGAACCATCCATCGAAGTACTAAATATAGGACCCATACTAACTAACTTTCATGGGATACGCCTATGGAATCAAGATTATACGACCGCATAAATTATTTGAATATTGGTCCTTGTGGGAGGACCAAAAGTCGTTCTTGGTCCTCCCACAAGGACTGCGGGGCAGTAGCCACATGGAGAAGGCCGCCCTGGAGCCTCGCGGCGGGCTGAGTGGCTACCGCGCGGGGTCCGCTAAGGATGGCCGCCCGCCTGTCGGTTCTGACAAGGCGGAGATGCGCGCCTTACCGCTTTGCAAGCGGTGCGCCCACAATGGCGACGGTGAGAAGTATCACCCGTGGCGTGACTGCCCACACGGTGGTGCTCAGCCCAAGCACACGGGCACCGCGGCTGCATTTTGCTGTCCTCTTGCCGGAGAGGACTTGCAGGCTGTGGCATTGACGCAGGTGTTCCAGGACGCGGCGGATTGCGGGCCGGACGCTTTCGCGGCCGCGATTGAGATGCACGGAGCTCCTGCGGTGCTTACAACAGGTGGTGCCGCGGCGGAGCTCGACATGTCCGCCTACGGATTCTCTGTGCCTGCAGAGGGCCGGGCGGACTACGGTGCTCTGGCCACACGCCTCGACGACCTCGTGTCTGCCACGAGTGTCTCATTCGACGGTGCGTCCTTTCAGCAAAGTGTAACTGAGCATCCTCCCGCTGCCGCGGCGGCGGTTACGGTGGGGGTACAGTGCGAGGCGGACCTCGATGGCCCGGCCTACGGCTACGAGGATTCCACAGGTGGTGGGAGCGTGGGACCTACGGCATTGCGACGATTGCACCTGCCCCGCCGGTGGAGCGGACTCCGTGGCCGCGCACGATTGAGTGTGCGGCGTCACACGAGATCGCGGCGGTTCAGGCTCAGCTTGATGGTTGCTGGATTCGCGGTCTCGGCAGGTGCTTTCACGGCGTCGTAGATCTCGGTGCCCTCGGCTGCGGAGCAGCACATGGCGCAGACAGCACGCCGCTCCACTGTGGGATGCGGTGTGCCATCTTCCGGCTTTGGCGTGCCGGCAATCGGAGCCGTGGCGGTTCTATCCTTGCTCTGCATTTCTTTTGCAGGTGTGGCGGTTTCGGCCTCCACGGCTACTGCCGCATCGGCTTCTTCGTCGGCTACGGAGATGCCTTCGCCTGGTGGTGCTCTCGATTGGGAGATGCCGCCTCGTACCCGGCTCATACTAGACGGTGCCTACCCAGCTCCAGATTTCTTTGTGGCTGCCGATGTGCCACCGCTTGAGCCGCCTGAGCCCCCTGACATCTTTCAGGACTTTGCTCGGAGGGATTTGGGCTTCGACATCGCTCATTACTATGGTATGGCCTTACACGAGCCCGGGCGGCTTGTTGTGGATCACTTGTCTATTGCCCAATGCTCCTTTGCAAAGGATTTAGGCACTTTTAGATCCTCTCCAAAGGATCAGATTGCATCATCAGTTATGGAACGTTAGATGCAAAATAACTCTATATCGTTGCTAGTATATATTGGCATTTAGGCTATGTATTACCTAATTTATTGCACGCATCCGGCTATATGCGCAAAAGTATATCCAAATTAGCACACATTTGTAATGTAATGGGTGAACGAACATGCACTCAATATAAGTATAGAGTAATAAGGTCTATATAACTATAAGGTGCTCAATATTTACATTTATTATACGCATTTCCCGATTGCTAACCCATCAATTATCGACATAATAGATGCTTAGGTATAATCCTATCACTCAACAATGTATATGTATGTATATGCACGTCAGTTATTCCACTTACACGCTTAGATCCTCTCTCAAGGATCAAGCCTTTTTTCCGAGATCGGATACCATTTTGTGTCAACTTGACGTGCAATTTCCGCGTTGATAAATGCTATGGGGTAGTCCACAGTAATACAAAAAATACAATTTAGTGTGTGTATGTTAACCCCCAAACCTTAAAATGTCGAATGGAGCGTGCTAGGTGACTCATTATGCCGCTCTAGGTTGATCCTTGACTAAGGATCTACCATTGGGCAATAGACACACTACTATGGTTCTGGCTTCTTCACATCCTACTACGGCATGGACTTCTACGAGGCTACTGCTGGACTGGATTGGGACCCCATCGATTGACCTCTAGTTCACTCTGGATGCACACCGACATGGTGGTGTGCAGAACTCTTGTGACTTCAACAACTTTTCTGGTTCTGGATTTATGTTTCTGTCAACTACAACTTCTTCACTTGGCATTGAACTACCTTGCTCTCTGTTTACTTTTGGCTTTGAGATGTAGGTTTCTAGGAGCAGTCTGACAGCCTGCTCACTTGCTTCATCAGAATAACACAATAGATTCAATCAGGGCATTGTATCGGTTGCAGAATTGCTTATCGATCGATTTCGATATTTAATAATTGTAATCGATTATCGGCGATATCGATACATATCGATATCTCAAAATTATATAGGATTTCTCATATACAACACATACCACTTTGAATTCCGAAGCGAAGCGATACCGATATATCTGGCAGATAGGAAAAAAGGTTATCGAGGAATAGATTGCTCCAAAATGGGGAATAGAATTTTCGATCTGTTTTTGGGGAATAGATTATATGTCACATGTAACCATGCTTAATTCAATCGAGCGCCAAAAAAAAAAAATACAAGCAGTCTGACTAGCGTACTCGGTACCCCGGAGGTACAAGCGCAAGCGGTTCAGCGTGTGCAATATTTTGCGTCTGGCACACCCCCTTCTTCAAAACAATTTTTTGCATGTAGCATGAAGCATAATTTTTTCCACCATTCGATTCTAAAGCGTTTGTATTCATTAGGTGAATACCTTTCGTTTGAGCTATCGATTGGCCCCATCCGCAACCGCATCAGCTTAGCCTTCGCGACTGCAAGCTAAGTTGGTGCGGTGTGAGATGGTTTCAACCACTTGCGGCTTTGCATAATAGGGGTTTTCGTGAGAATCTTCTCACGAAACTTGGCAGTGATATTGTTCATATCAATATCAGTGCACCCTCAAGAGCATATGGCAAGCCGTTGAGTATATTAAAGACGGCCGCGTGCTGGCATGATGCCTTTTGGGTTTGAAACCCAAACCCAAGCATGCCAAACAGCGAAGGGCTTCCCGTGAGTTCCAGCGCACGTAACTTTGCAAAATATATTGATAAGATGCATATATTTCACTTTTCTGAAGTGCAAGGTTTGCGATAGCTTGTGCGCGAAGTTAACATATCATTTCTTTGACCCAGATTTATGAGTTTGTATATCACGCTAAAATCTGTGTCAAAGAAATAGTAATACCATTTTGTGCACAGACTTTCTTAGACCTTGTGCTTCGAATATATCAAAGATAAATATCTTGGCAATATTTCTACGCAGTTACGTGCGCTAGAACGCACGGGAAGCCCTTCGCTGTTTAGCATGTATTGGGTTTGGAAACATTCGAACCCAAGCCCAATAGATCTGCCAAAGAAATAAATTGATGGTTTTGCCAACAAGTTATCTCAAACCTTGTGCTTCTGAGAACTGAAAGATATGTGTCTTGTAAATATGTGTGCATAGTTTCGCGCGCTATAACGCACGGGAATTGCTTTTCAGTTTGGCATGTATTGGGTTTGGGTAAACTCGAACACAAACCCAATAAATCTCCAAAGAAATAAATTGATGGCTTCGTGCACAAGGCTTTTGAGGCCTTGGGCCTTTGGCAACTAAAAGATATATATCTTAGTAATACTTTTGCAAAGTTACGGGCGCTGGAACTCACGGGAAGCCCTTTGCTGTTTGGCATGTTTGGGTTTGGGTTTGCATGTACCCAAACCCATGATGTGTAGCACGCGTTTTGCGCATAGCTTACATCAGAGGTTGTGCGTTTGAGGGTGCACCAATATTGCTGTTAGCAATATTGGTGCCAAGTATCGTGCGCTAGAACGCACGAGAACCCCTCCGCTGTTTGAGTTTTGATGCGATGTGCATGAAAGTTATAAGGGCCTCTCAGCTTAGCTCGCAGTCGCGACTGCAAACTGAGCTGATGCGGCCACGGCTCAGTCAAGAGCTCAAAAAACTCCTACCTAAGAGTCTAAATGATATATCTTTGTGCATTATGAACGTTGGAAAATGTTTTCCCAATCTAATTTACTCGCAAACAGTGTGGGCAATCATACGTGCAGTGAAATATTCACGGCCGTGAATTTAATATTCACGGCCGTGAATTCCAGATTCGGGAGGGCGTAAACCGTACGTTTATGTGAGAACTAAAGTCGGCTTGGTTGCAAAGACCTGTCTAAGTATTTTCTCTAAGTATTTTCAGACGTGTTCCCAAAGTGACCAAAAACCGTTCGATCGCCGATCGAACGGTTTTTGGTCACTTTGGGAGTGAGATCGTGAGTTTAGGCTTGGTGACAACACGCGAAACCACTGAGTATTTTCAGACGTGTTCCCAAAGTGACTAAAAACCGTTCGATCGCCGATCGAACGGTTTTTGGTCACTTTGGGAGTGCGATCGTGAGTTTAGGCTTGGTGACAACACGCGAGACAACACTGAGTATTTTCAGACGTGTTCCCAAAGTGACCAAAAACCGAACGATCGGCGATCGAACGGATTTTGGTCACTTTGGGAGTAAGATCGCGAGTTTAGGCTTGGTGACAACACGCGAGACAACACTGAGTATTTTCAGACGCGTTCCCAAAGTGACCAAAAACCGCACGATCGGCGATCGAACGGTTTTTGGTCACTTTGGGAGTGAGATCGTGAGTTTCTAAGGCATGGTGACAACACGCGAGACAACACTCAGTGTTTAAGTATTACCAGTGTTTAAGTATTACCAGTGTTTAAGTATTACCGTCTGAAAATACTCACTGTTTGATTTGTTAAATATGCAATTTTAACTAAAGGCGGAAGGCTTTCTCTCCGGGAGTGTGCCCCTGTCCAGCGAAATAAAGATCTCTAAGATTGAATACTAATCTGAGTAATCTTTTGCTTCAAAATATTATCACATATTCCTACTTAGTATGATGTGGGTACCCGTTTCGCTTCAAAGAAGATGAAACCCCATAGCGCAACTATTGCGGGTTTCAAATTCCTTAAATTCCAACCGCTTCCGCCAAATGAACGCGTCATCCCACAACGAGATGTGTGGTTGACCGTTCAGTTTGTGCAATTTGTTTAGGGAAAATAACGCATACGAAATACTATTTTTGCTAACGCTTCCCTCATCCGTTGCCCAGGCTCTCTTGCAAACGAGCGCGCGAATGAGGGAAGAAACGCCTAGCGGAAACGTGGACGCGGTTGACATCCGCGTTTCCGCTAGAGGTGAAATTGCACTGCCAAACGGTCAGTATGTGTTTATTATGCTTATATGATATGCGTGATATGTTCATGCTGTGCAGGATGCGTCCCTGTTGGGCGTGAGTCGAGAATCACGCCCATGATTACCCCCCTCACAAGAACCGTCAAGCATCCTAGATTCCGAACGGATCTTGCTTCCAACCCATTCTAATTTGAGCAGAATTGCCTGCACACTCGGTATCGTGGTCAGGAACTCGCGTAGAATTACGTATCCGGTTCACTGAAAGCCCCATATCTTGGTTCAACGAAAGCCACGTATCTTGGTTCAACGAAAGCCCTGTATCTAGTTCAATGAAAGCCCCGTACCTGGTTCAACGAAAGCCCCGTATCTGGTTCAATGAAAGCCCCGTAATCTTGCTTGCGCAAACAAAGTTGTTCCTAACACTTATTATGTAGTCAACTGTACAAGGGAACCGTGGAAAGCAAGGGCAACTCACCTTTCATTTTTGATGGAGAATCTTTTATCCTGTCCTCTTTCTTGAATAGAGGACAATAAAATGCATACCATCAATGTGTTCAACAGTACAACGACGCCCGCCATTATCGCAAGAAAGGCACACCCTAGTGTACTTTTTCGGAGGCTTCCTCATGTTTGCAAAACGAAAGTGAACAGATGGGTGGGGGGAAAATTTTAACGCTTTATTAAAAATTTAAACGCAAATTTTTAGACGCATATGCATGTGTCACAAACCTATTCCCCAAAAACAGATTGAAATTTCTATTCCCCATTTTGGAGTAATCTATTCCAGTGGGGCCAAACCTGGTAGATATATAGTTCGGCGGTAATATATACCTAACTAGAGAGATAAACCCTGAGTTAAGGGTTACGATATCAGAACGGTAAAGGGCGTCTTGATAAAGAAAGAGATAACATAAATACCTAACGGCTGTTTCCCGTCTACTGGTGACGGTCACCCAGCCTACTATAGGAAGTGACATGTGACAGTTTCGGGTGTCACAACAGTGTCAAATCCAGCACACCACCTAGGGTGGTGACCGGAGCTAGTAGTGAAACGAAGCAACAAACTCCGCCCTACTCAACTTCAGGAGGAAACTGTAGCACAGCCGGGGGCCTGTACTCTTGGTCAGGGCGGTCCCAGTTCACAGCAAAGATTGTCAGATACAGCTGTTGAGTGCTAAAACCTAAACACAGCTCAAATCCAGAGAGCTCCCCCGCACATCTAGAAAGCCAATCAACAGCTAATCCCTAGGCAGGCACGGTGTAAGCAATCTCAGCCACTAGAGGCCCCCGGAACTGGCCGGCCAGCCCGGAGCAGCGTGAGGGTGAAGTAGTTGCCGGCCTCCGGGGCCGGTGGGAAATCATGCGTAGACGAAATTTTGGAATCCTCGATCATAGCTGCGGAGTCCCCAGAGCTAGGCTCCTCGTCCTCGGACGAGTACGGCGGCGGCGAGTAACGCGGTGAAGGTGGAATTGGTGGATCGGGATCCACGAGCTCTGGCGGTAGCGGGAGAGAGCCGTGGGAGCGGAATCCCTGCCGTAGCGCCCGATACCGTGCCTATCTCCGCGGCGGAATAGCATCCGGCCTCGCACCACCCGTCGCGTCGCCAAGACCGCAATGAAACGGTGCAGGCGGTGAAGTCCCCGCAGTTGGGACTGCCGAGGCAGCCCACGCAGCACCACCGACCGGCGGAGCCGCGCATGCGCGTGCATCGGCACCACCGACACCGGAAACGGTGTGCGGTGCGGCGGTAGCACAAATCACGAAAAATGTACACACCAAAGACGAGGAAATTAAAGACCTCCCAAAGCCTGGAATGCCCCTCCCACAGCCGTACCGTGGCCGCGGCAGCGCAACCGAGGCAGCCTCGTCGTCGTCGTCGCTCGTGATGTAGTTCGCGGGCGCGTAGCCCATCACGCCCTTCGTCGCCTCGACCGCGGAGAGCAAGTTCATGCTCACGGCCGGCTCGTCGGGCGCTCCCAATGCGGTCCCCGTGCCCTCAATGAAGTCGGCAAACGTGCGGGTGACGGGAGGGCAAAAGGGGTTTGGCGGACCGGTCCACTCCTCGTCGGATCCAACCGACGCGGGCGGGGAGTGCGCGGTCGGCTCCGACACCACCGGCATGTCGGCGGTGAAAGTGTTGATGCTGAAAGTCGACGCCCCAGCCGTGCGTGCCAGTTCCGAGAACTCAGTGACGGCGGACACGAGGGCCTCACGGGGAAAGATATCGGTCCAAAATTTCGTCCGTCCGTCCGTCCAAAAACTCGTCCGTCCAAGATTTGGACGGACCATTTTTTGGACGGACGGACCAAACATTCTTAACATTCTAAGATTTCGCAAAATAGGGCTCCCATTCCAGCCATTCCCAAACGGCCTGTAATACGCATCAGAATCAGTCTTCGAACTCAGAGACAGAGCAGACTCTAAGTCAAGGTAACGCCAGAGCTTGACAATCGTATACGATTGTCACACTTCTCAGTGGATTTACCAACTGACCTTACATCCCCATGGCATGATCATCACAAGTGTAACTATCAACGGGGTCACCTTCGCACTGAACGCGGCGATCTCGTGAATGATATCTGGCATTTCTTTGGCTTCCATCATCCGCGACGCTGCCAGTACTGCAGGGGCCATATTAATCTGAGACCCAGCTGCTGCTTGAATCGCCCATAGCAAATGCAGGCAGTTTTCCTCAAACCCCCTTTTCGTATGGATGATGTCCAACGTCTGCAGAAACCATGCGGAATCGTATACGGGTGCCTCAGTGTAGGCAGGGCCATAAAGCTTCGGAATCGTGAACGTAGCCCCAAAGCGACCGGCATTTCGAACCTCGATGTAGTCACCCGGCAAGGAGTGAATGTAGCACAAGATCATACGCGTGGCTGCATAGCAAACATAACTCTCATTGGGACTTGAAATCCTGCAACTTACAAAAAATACTTGTGAGGACTAACTCACCAGCGCAATCCACAAGAGTCTTGTAAGTATGCATGGTATCCTGCGATGGCTTATTCACACTCTTGTCCATATCCCTTCCTTCCTTGGAATCAACGCGCTTCCATCGTTTTGCTTTCAACATGCTCCTCATGACCTCATCGAAGCGTGCAGTGTAGAATTTGTTGGAAGATTTGATTAACATCCACACCAGAAGCTTGGTTTCCAAATCAGGCTCTCCGTGGACGTCTTGCATAAGTGTCCGGTGATGCTTTTGCACGTACGTCATATGCTGCGAATCACGGTACGATTCCTCATTAAAGTCATAGGGTCCCCAAGGGTTGTCAACGTTTAGTTTGAGTATAGTCTCCTGCGTATCCTCATCATCATCATAGACGTCCGTGATAGCCTGTCCGTGTTCATACCAATCTGGGTATTTAGTCCAACCCACCAGCGAGGCAAACTTGGCCTTGGCAGATTCGATGACATCCTTGATGAAACCAAGACGATGACAATACGAGCTGAACTCAGTGCCAGTCAAAAACTTGCCCTTGCAACTGATCCCATATTTCTGGTAGGACTCCTTCCGTTTGTCCACATCGGCCACTAATACTCCTTCCTTCGCCACATTAAGAACAAAGAAAAAATATCGTACATCAAACCCTAAGGCCGTTAGCGAGGTGCTTATAGCCTCTAGGGTAAGAACAGGCTGCAGTTCTTTCGGATAGTTCTTCAACTCCAGAGCTTCCTTCCGCCATTCCTCTCCCAGTTTTGGATCCAGTAACCGCAAAATCTGCAAGCAAGACACGTTGGACACATGTAAGGGGGGCGACACGATTGCCACGCGTGGGTGAGAACTGAAGCTAGCGCCAAAGCTTGACAATCGTATACGATTGTCACGCGTGGGTGAGAACTGAAGCTAGCGCCAAAGCTTGACAATCGTATACGATTGTCAAGCGTGAGTCAGGGGCGAAGCTAGCGGCAAAGCTTGACAATCGTATACGATTGTCACGCGTGGGTGAGAACTGAAGCTTGACAATCGTATACGATTGTCACGCGTGGGTGAGGACACATGAGAGAGCGCGGAAGTTTCATACATTTTGCGCATCCCGCTCGCGCGATTGGAGGAGGGCAACTTTTGCCGAATGATCCTGAATCCTGGAAATCTCGTTCGAGTAGGCCGCCGCGGTCGTATCGCTCAGATTGTTCCGATACCAAGCGTTACTCTTGGCACTAGCTTGCCTTACCGGGAATTGTGTAAAATGCGCCAGTTGTTCTTCCGAGGCGTCGGCAATATTCAACAGCAAAATCCATTTATCGTGTTCGTGAGAGTCAACAAGACTTTCTGTTTGGTCGGTGTTCGTCAGTGTCCCGATAAGGCTCTGCGCAAACCGAAACTTGTAAAAATTTCATTCATGTACACACGGTATTTTATTGATAATGAAACAAACGATATCATACAAGGATTGCTTACCAAAACACAAAGAGGTGTTTCTTTCTTCAGAATTATAATCGTTGTGGCCAACCCCTCCAGAGAGGACCTATTATTGGTCCCGGTACCGTTCCAGAATGCTTTACGTTTCCTTGCGTCCAGGACAAGGTCAAGCCAGGCGTCATAGCGATGCTGGCCATCCACCACGACAAGCTGCATTCGCATGAACTTCTTCTTCACCCACCTCTTGTAGTCGTCAGGATCATTATCGAATAGGCTGAGATAGTCTTTTTCCAGATTGCTCACCATTTTCTCGAAGTTGCTTACTTCCTCAGGAGCCACCGCATCCGCTGCTGTAAGCAAACGAAATGAACTCAGGTCTGACAATCGTATACGATTGTCAAGCTTTGTAGGAAAGTCCCGAACCCTTGCATAATGCTTGTGATGACAAGCAATGCCCGGGACTCACCGGGATAAAACTTGGACATGAGCATTTGCCTATACTCTTCGTCCGTGTAATAGTGTCCAGTCCACCACGCGATGACATGTGATTTGTCCACCTCCCATCGCTCCATGATGACCTTCTTCTGCTTCTCTATTCCCTCTTGTGAAGTCGCGCGGGTAAACGAAAGTTGGTTTGCGTCCCCCTCAACATCAGCAGGATGTAACAGCAAGCCAAGAGGGGCAACTAATGGAAGCTTTTTGTCTTCTCGAGAATTATGCTGGGGACGATAAGTCCATTCTGAGATCACTTTTTTTGATATTCAGCGGTCCTGGGAATACGTAGTCTTGCCTGTTGTCGTCACCAGTGGTCCTAGATATCGCTGCCTTACCCTTCGTGTCACGAGCACGCTTTCGCGGTGGTGCACTCCCCGAAGCCTCGGGTGCAGGAGCTGACGTTGCCTCTGGTGCTGCCTCTGGCGCTGCCTCCTCCTCAACGGCAACTGCATCAGCTTTTCTCTTACCTAGCATTCTTTTAAGAGTGTTAGCAGTTTTAGTTGTGTTCTGATTCTTCAGTAATGCAACAGCTGTATCAACTATCTCCCCACCATCTCCACCTTCCACAAGGGCCAGAATTCCTGCCTCGAGGTCTTTCTTCTCCTTCTGTTTATTTGTAGCGGCATACTCGAGCATTAGCGCAACGACTTGCTGAGCTGGTTGCTGAGCTGGTTGCTGAGCTGGTTTCGGCGCACCAACTTTAATAGTCAGCTTTGGCGATTTAGCTGTAGCTTGAGGATCACTTGCGACTGGAGTGGCATCTCCACTTGCGACTGGAGTGGCATCTCCTGCGGTACCTGGAGCAACACCAGCGGCGGGTAACTCATTTGAACCACTTGCCCCGGATGCCATAGATCCGCTCTGAGAGGCCTGTGCACCTCCGGAGGCCATACGCTGTAAATCTCTAATTGTGCCCCCGAATTTCTTTCGAGCGGTTTGTTTTGTACGAGCCATGCAATAATGAAATAAATGACACCCCGACATGCATTTATAGGGATGCAGATACGCACCTCCCTCACGCCCGGCAGCCACAGCCTGTGCCTTAGCAGTGGGCTTTCTGACTCTTGATAATCTCCCAGTAGACATATCTAAAATTATGAATTATTTTAATATTTTCCTAGTATATATAGATAAAGAAATCTATAAATATATCTACTACAATACTCACGTGTGACAATCGTATACGATTGTCAAGCTGGAACTGTACCAATAATCATATTCAGATGTGCACGAGTAGTGACAAACTCTTCGCGAATATCCAGGCAGGGTTATACGACATGCAATAGGATACACGATCTCGGCGCTAAATTCGGCTCTCTCTCACGTGTGACAATCGTATACGATTGTCAAGCTGGAACCGTACGAACAATCATATTCAGATGTGCACGAGTAGTGACAAACTCTTCGCGAATATCCAGGCAGGGTTATACGACATGCAATAGGATACACGATCTCGGCGCTAAGTTCGGCTCTCTCTCACGTGTGACAATCGTATACGATTGTCAAGCTGGAACCGTACGGTTAATCATATTCGAATGTGGATGAGGGTGCTAATACATGCAATGGTATACAAAATGTTTTGAATAACGTATATGAAAATGCATACACTGTAAAATATATAACACGCCATCACAGATTTACGTTTGTATTATAGCTAAGCAACTAGAGATCGAAGTTGTCCGAAATTCCAGGATAATACGACAGTATTTTGCGAACTTCTGAGGATAGCAGAGATGGCTCGTGAAGGTATCCCACACTCGTAATGATCGGAATTTCGAATATCTCGGAGTACAGCCAAAGGAAATGCTTGCAGGGAGCAGGTCGGGTCCTCGCCATTTCTCGAAAACACGGACACGAACAACGGTATTCTCGTCCAAACTCCAAGAGGTATTCACGGCCATCGGAATCAGGGTGACAAACTCGGAAGTTATAGACGGTTGCACCACCAGGAACACATTTCCGGATTTGAGTCAGTGCAAGGTTATCGGTCTTAACCATGCTGTGGAGCGCGGTATAGAAATTCGCTATCTTCTTCGTCAAGAAACCCTTGCCACTCGCTTTCACCTTAACACCGTTGCGAAGTCTCTCCTCCACGTCCATCTCCGAATTCTCCGATCTCACCAGATGTCCTCGAGCCTCTTCTGGGGTCACATCCTCATGGGCAACGCAAACACCAAGAGAACAGAGACGAGTCTCCTCACTTTCCAGGATCTTTGTGTCCGGTGCAACAAGAAGTTAGCCCCACCACATCGCGTAGTTCTAGTGAGTCGGCCTTTGATACGCTTTTTGTCGGAAGAGCGCAGCCAGGTCTGCGGATCGTATTTCAAGAAATCTCTCCAAGGAGAGAAAACTCCTGCACGTGGCTTATAAACTACCCCCGGAAGAAGAGGCACTGGCAGTTCATCGACAAGCTCTTCAGGCTGAACTGGCGCTACGTCTTGTGACAAATCCACGTGCTGCGAAAAATCAATCGGAATAGCTGGTCCGGTGTAGGCTGTATATTCCGATTTGACCTTGTGCTTGAGCTTTGGTTCTATTCCCGCGCTGGAGGCTTTCGTAGATTCATTCGAGTCTTTTGGAGGTGGAGGCGATTCGGTTAAGTCACAAACGAAATGTTCTTGCTTTATTTCAGGGCGAGGCGGAGAAGCTGATGCTTGGGAAGATTCGTGGGTGGCTGTTTCGACATTCACACAACCGGTCTTCACGTCACTCGTAGATCCGGGGGTTGAGTTGACACCACCGATCACAAGTACGACAGCTCCGTCAGGGAACACGGTACCGAGCTCGACAGTTTGCACATCTTCCATGCTGCGCATGTGAAGAAGCATCGGGGTATCGGTAAGGGTTGGAAACAAGGCCTGTAGTAACTGAAGAGAGATTGGCACCGCATGCGGGACATCCAAAGCATGGTTACCGTATCGCAGGGAAGTCGGCATTGGATTCCTATGAGAATGTGACCATGAGAATGTACCATGAGAAATGAATTTTTTTATGAAAAGAACACTCTATATAGACATGGCTTTAGTGTAAATATTTATATTATGACACCCGGACACACGTGTGACAATCGTATACGATTGTCAAGCAGGAGTACTAGGTTCGACACCCAGACTCACGTGTGACAATCGTATATGATTGTCAAGCAGGAGCACTAGGTTCGACACCCAGACTCACATGTGACAATCGTATACGATTGTGAAGCTCTGTCGTTGGGTTCGTCTCTCTGACGCACGTTCGAAACTCGCATGCGACTGGGTGATACCCCCTGAGTCCCTGGTTAGGGGGGGAGGGGGGAGTCAGTGTACATTCCTTAAGTATGAAAAAAAAATCTTAAGTATGTGAAAACGCAGGCGTCGACGCGGGCCGACGCGTTACCCTCCTTAAGTATGGGCTTAAGTATGGGAGCCCTATTTTCGAAAATCTTAGAATGTTAAGAATGTTTGGTCCGTCCGTCCGTCCAAATCTTGGACGGACGAGTTTTTGGACGGACGGACGAGTTTTTGGACGCGTCACTGGACTAACATCCTATCTCGGGCCTCACCGTTCTCCTCGCAGAACGAGCACGCGGAGATGTCGGCGAAGATGTCCGGCTTTCCGCCCGCGAGCATGCAAAGGGCGTCAAACTCTTCGGCGTCGGCGTGGTCAATGGCATGTTGAAACTTCGCGGCCAACACCGAGTTCTCGGCCTCCTCAGCGAAAGCGTAGGCCGAGAGTCCGGTCCGGCCCCCGTTCGGGCAGTCCCGATGCCAATGCCGCGCCTTACTCTTCGCGCACACCTGGTTTTGGCAGTAGTAGGGAACGGTCGCACCGGTGTCGCGATGGAAGGCCACCTTCTTGGAGACGGATTGAGACCAATTGCCCCCTTTGGCGAGGGGCGTGGCCGCGAAGCGGGCCTTGATGCGGCGGTCCGGCGTGTCCGCGCGGGGAGTGTACCCGCGCGCGGACGGCTCGGACCGGTCGGGTGCGACAAATGCGGCTAGTTGTCTCTTCAAGTCCAAGACCATGGTGCGTAGGTTGGCGAGCTCACCCGGACCATCGGCGTCGCCGTCGCCCCCCTCCATGAAATGCGTCCCATGTGAATACCTGTGGGCGGACGGAGTGGCGGTCCCCGCCCTCACGTGCGCGGCGTAGCACTCACGCACCCATTGATGGATGGTGAGAAGGTCATGAGCGGCTCGTTGATCGTGAAGGAGGAGACGGGACAACACCGGCTGGTAGAAGACGGTGTCCAGGAGTCCAGCGCCTTGATGAAGAGGGCTTTGACGTCCTCGTCCAGAAGTGTGGCCCTCGACCTCGCAGCTTTCAGCGCGGCGTTGAAATCCCCGATCGCATCATGGGGGTCCACGCCCGCAGAGACACGAATGCCCAACATGTCTGCCTGTCCCTGAAAGGGATCACCCGCCTGGATCATGCGGCGGGCAAACTCAAGCAGCACACGCTTACCGTCGCTCGGGAAGCTGGAGTGGGAGGAGTCCATCCAGTCCGCTGCGGGCGACGAGGGGTCAACCATCAGCTCGAGCGTGGAGAACAACAAGCTGTTGGCCTCCACGCGGACGTGTAGTGTAGCATCGTCCAGCAGGAAGAGGGGTGCAAAACCAATGTCCTCCGTGACAAACGTTGTCTGCAGCGCAGAGACCATCCTGGCGAAGAGTGCGGACGCGTGGCACTCAGTCCCGGAAAATCGCCCGTTCTTGTCTTCGAACAACTTTTGACGAACGGACTTGGACACCTTCATGTCGAAGTGCTCCCTCTGAAGGGTACGCACCGCGGCCAGGAACGCAGCTCCTGCTGAATTGGCAGCCGGCTGTGCCGCCGGCGGTGTTGCTGGAGTGTTGGCGTGTCTCGCAGCCTCCGAATAAAAAATCGTGGATAACGCACGCCGGCGATGCGCCATGCTAGCGGTGGCTCGAGTGGAAGCAACCATGATGAAAAGGACTGAAGGGGCGGAGTGAGGCAACGAAACGTGAGAGATGCGGCAGTCGCGGGCGGCCAAGAAACGCGCGGGTCGCCGAAACAGCAGCCGTAAGGGATCAAAAAATTCCGGGAAGTCGTGTGGAATAGGCGGCCGATACGCAACGGTGTGGGATCCAACCAGAAAACGTAAACCAGTCCAACGTTAAATCCCGTAGAAAAATGTCCTCCAAACGCTGCGGCGTGCCGTAAATCAACCCACAAAATTTAGGCCATACCCGTGACTGCCGGCACTCTCACGCGCGGAGCGCCTCACTCCATCCCAGGCGTCCGAGCTTAGCCACTCATCGAGTGGCAATCCCGCAGTCGCTAAATAAAACGCAAGTGGGGCCAAACCTGGTAGATATATAGTTCGGCGGTAATATATACCTAACTAGAGAGATAAACCCTGAGTTAAGGGTTACGACGATATCAGAACGGTAAAGAGCGTCTTGATAAAGAAAGCGATAACTAACATAAATACCTAACGGGTGTTTCCCGTCTACTGGTGACGGTCACCCAGCCTACTATAGGAAGTGACATGTGACAGTTTCGGGTGTCACGGTGTCAAATCCAGCAATATATCGATTAAATGTGCGCCAAATGGATATCGATTGAGACTTATATGCCAATATTGACCGATATAACGATATATCAGAATATCGGCACAGCCAATACAATGCCTTGGATTCAATATGTACTTGCCAAGAGCCATTGACTATCTTGCTATTTTCTGCACTGACAGTTGTACACCTCCTTCCATATCGGAGGTGGTGTGTTAGGATTAGCCCAGGCAGCCCTGACCGGGAGTCCCGATATAGGCCCCTGACTAGACCCTTAGTCCGATCTGACTCGGGTACCGTTGCCCGTGGGTGTCACCGTTGTCGTGTCACATGCCGTTAGGTACCGTTCGGGACTTTCGCCTAGGTTATAGGTTTCGTGGTATCATATATTTTATCACACTCAATATTCTGAATACAGTCAACCTATTTAGGCTCACTCCGAATATATCCGGTTGGGGTATATTCTGCTGAAATCTGTATAGGCAGCCCTGACTGGGAGTCCCGGTGCAGGCCCCTATAACAGATCCCTAGGACCAACACTGGACTGCTGACTGATCTGTAGGTTCGTACTGTGACACACGCGGTGTCACAGGTAGGCTAGACTCCGAGACCGTCCGAGACCGTTCCGGGTATATCTAGCTTAGGGTTTATTTATCTTACACGCTTTTATCCACACGAGTCGGGACTTTCGATATCTAGTGTATTGGATATTCCGGTATATTCACTCGCCTATCTCTTTATCAATAACACTATTATTCTAATAACTCCTGAAGTTCTATTACGGTGATATATATATATATATATTCACCCGAGGTATACCGGCAGTATATTTGTAGCTCGTGGACCCATCCACGTTATTCCACTTCTTTAGTTTGGTCATGATTGGCTAAACGCCGCCGCTTGAGTGGGCGGCGCGCCCACGTGGGTACGTTGGGTATTTTCGGGAGCTAGAGACATGAGCTGATCTCGCTGACGGCAGGCGGGTCTACGGGGCGACGCGTTTTCGCATGGTGGTGAGGCTCTCCTCGGGATTTACGTCGGGATTAGCTACCCCAACTCCTTGCAGGGCCGTATACTAGTCGACGCCATCATCGCGACATCTCCGCCCTCGCGACCTGCCTGTTGTGAGTGGTCTCTATGCTGCATTTTTCTACGCTCCGTATTTTACCGACCCGGCGTACCCCGATTAGCGCCTGCCCGCTCTTCGGGCTTTCTTTATGATGGATACAAGACAACGAACAACAAAACATAAACGGTTGAGGGAGTCCGATTTGGACTCCTCCATCAAGCTTGTGGACGCGGTCCGGGATTCTCCGACGGTCCGCACGCCACCCGTGCCAGCTCCACCGGCACCAGCGAAGGGGGTGGTGTAACATACTGAAACCCCAAAATAGGTTTTGTATAAAACCCTAAAAAAAGTCGATCTCACAATGTACCAGAAACGGAGCCTTGAACGGCCGTCCATAATAAGGTGCACATCAAGTTTTTTTTGGGAAAAAGAAAAAAATGTAGTGAATTTATGCTGGCCAATCGCAATCCAGGCGAAAGTCTTCACTTACCCAGCCTCGTACACAACCCTACACGTCGACCGGGACCAACCAGAAATTAGCATTTACATTTAGAGCAACCGAAGACACGACACGCAACTCCCCAGTCCCCACTCGACTGCTCTCTTTCTGGTGCATATTGCCGGAAACTCCTCTCAAACTCCCCAGAACTTTCGACGTAACGGATATACTATAATATACTACCACGACAGCTAACGCAACCAAAACAGACAACAAACGCAATGTTGTCCACCGGACTTGTCAGTAATGTTCCCAGAGCGCACCGTCCATCTGTTTCTTTTCGAGTGAGGCAAGGCTTTCAGACTTCCAGAGTTTTGAGCTCTGACAAAGCTTTTTTCCGGTAAGTTATATAAAAGATCTGTCGTGTGAATAATGTCAAGTGGATGTGGAAAACCCTTGAACTAACCTGAAGCGAGACACAAACACGGTCTGACCCAAAGCGTTTGCAACTGAGCGCCTCGGTGGCTTTCATATTTACAACTTCGCCTGAACGGCGTGTCGTTCTCCGAATCATTATTGCCATGGAGATCGGTTCAGCGTCTCAGTGTGCACTGGTGCACAATAGCTGGTGCGCGCGCTTGGTCGTATAACTCATCTCGGTGCATTATCGGGACGGTCGCAGAGCTCGTGACGTTTGCTGCAATATTGCCCGCCTGCAAGTTCGCTGCGCGAAGACGGCAGGGATTGAACAAGTTGCCGGGCAGGAGACACCTAGCTGGGTGGAACGGTTTTCTCACAACCCAGCGCTCTCAGGGAACTTCGCTCCCGTATGTCACGAACTGACATTGGATGGAATATCTGTCACGGGGACACTTCCAGCCCATCTGAATGGCTTATATCTCAGAAATGGACCCAACCCTGTTTTCGAACCCATCACGGACTATCATTGGTTTGGTACGACTTTTCAAGCTTGCCTAAGGGCACACGCCCTGCTAACCTGTTACGTTTCTTTCACTAGTAGAGCAACAGAGGTCCATATGGGTGCACTTCCGTAAGAATTTGAATATGCGCCACAGCAAAAGGTGCCCAATGTACTTGCATAAACTTGATTTTCTCAAAACCTACAGCGCCATGAGGTGTGTCTTCCCTCCATGCATGAAGCCATAGGAGGCCTACACCGATGGACGTCGTTGTTCCGATTCCGATTAATTGGTTCATAATGTGATTTGGTGCACTACATCCGCCTTTATGGTGAAGACACCAGTGCGGCATGCCGGTGACGCTTCGAATCTGAGTCGTCTTTCCATGCGCAGACGGATGCGGTATGGTGCACTACGTCCGCTTGCGTGGTAAGGACAACAGTGCGGCATACGGCTGTCGCTTTGTTCGCACGCGAGGCTTCGAGGTGCTGGCACGACCCATAACCTTGAAGTTCTCGGCTGCTCTCGCCAGTCACGAAGCCGGATTGACACGTGGCAGCTGGAGCAGCTGGAGAAGCCGCTATGCTCTTGTCCACCTGTGCCTGCGCTCCTCCGTCCCGTGCAAGCTCGCTTGTGTGCTCTGGCGTGAGTGATGCGTGGCCGCACAGGAGGAACAAGCCGCCGGGAAGAGGCTGTATGTCAGCATTCGGGATCCCCCCTTACCTATTGAGATCTTGAGAGGATTGGTCTCGAAGGTACGCACTCGCTACACGTCTGGAGACACGCCTTCAGACGCTGTCGCGGAAGCGACAACCGGCGAAAGCGCTCTGAGTTGTTGCCGGCCTTGCGGGGCTCGGACCTCTTCAGGCGAAGAACTGGGCGCGGCCCGATGCTCCGTATTGGGTGATTCAGCAGCCAAACTTCGCGAACAACGGGCTGACGTATCATGCCGGGCGGCTGCTGGCCACGTATGAAGCCGGCTCCGCGTATCAGCTGGACGTCAGCCCCGAGCTGGCAACCCTGGTGGGTCTGCTTTGGTCTCGTCTCTATTGTGCGGAGCCGGTGACCATCCAGCATCGGGAGCGTTGGGAAACCACCGGACATGAGGCCTGAATGTTTCAAGCAAAGCGTGCCATGAATGGGAGCGGCATGACACCACAAATACACGTTCTGTCATTCAATTCCACAAGCACCGTCTGCTGAGCCTGACTGCAGCCTGAAGATTGGAATGAATTTACGGCACTCTTCGCTGATCTGATATGTCCGTCCAGTATCTAGGGCTGAAACAGAGAGAATCCGGCTTCGTCTCATTTTCTTTCCGTTGTCTTGAACTGCCCATTTATATTGCGGCGGCGTTCTGTGCATGCCTATGAGCTTCTTGTAAGCGATTTGAATGGCTATCTCGGATGTGCACCGCTCGGGTGACGTTTGTGGATGCTCAGGGTGTATGCACTTTCGGAGACTCTCTCGGCACCGGTGACTTCTGGGCGGAGAATTTTACTGCTCACCCAAAGGTTGGTAGCCAATGCTGTAATGCCGCTGCCTCCGAGCGCGGCGTGAGATCCGTGCAGGAGGGGCTCTCTCTCCCTTTTTCGTTATTGTCCCGATAGCTATGCACGGCCACCGGTTTAAATGTCTGCAATGCGGTTACACGCATCCTGTCACACCAGTACTAGCAGATACTTGAGTGCCCTGTCCAGGCTGCCTTGAAGTTCAGGCCGTCATGAAATCCCACCTGACGCATCCCGCCCCGCCCACCCAAACTGTTTCCGTATCCAACAACCCGCAAAAACCTGAAACTCGGCGGAGCGCTTCTAAGCAACCCACTGACATGCTGGCTCATTCCTGAGGGAGCCTGCAAGCCCCGCGAGCGCCTTTTATCCACGTGGCGCCTTGGGCCCCAGTGCTTTCGGCGCTGTGAGGTTTGGTGGGGTTGTGTGCCCCTTTGAATTCAGATATGTCCGATCACCGGGGAGATGATTTACATCGGTTACAACTTGGTCCCCTTGGACGGCACGCCATGTGTTACCGTGGGCATAGTCGATGCAGCAGGCCGTGTGTGTCATCGGTGCTTGCCCAAGATCCCACCTACAAATGTGGGCCATATCTCGGCCTCGAAACTGGCGCGTTGTTTTGGGTTTTTGGCAAATAGGGGCAGCTTGCGCACCACCTGTTTAAACCTTTTCTGCGATCTGATGAACCGTGCATGTGTGGTGAGATCCTTAGCATATGCACGCGGGATGCCAATGACTGGGCAACCGCTCAGAGCAGAGCGAGGATGGGGAGGGCGGGGTTGGAGCGCTCGGATTGGCAGCACCACAGTTGCGACGTCGAGGGCAAGCATGCAGCACGACGTAGCCATCACGACCACGCGCACCATCTTGCTTGACGGGCCCTTGGTGTTCAGCCTTGAGGTTCGCGCAAATGCCTCCTCACCTTGGGCGGTGCATAGGTTGCGTGCCATACTCGGGCCCCAAACAGTGCTGCAGGGACAGCTCTGCTACGATCTGGCTGTTGGATTGGCTCGATCAAAGTATGGCTAGCCTTGGGCGATCCTCTCAGATTAAATCATGGCTAGCCTTGGGCGATCCTCTCATATCAAATTATGGCTAGCCTTGGGCGATCCTCTCAGATCAAATTATGGCTAGCCTTGGGCGATCCTCTCACATCAAAGTATGGCTAGCCTTGGGCGATCCTCTCATATCAAATAATGGCTAGCCTTGGGCGATCCTCTCAGATTAGCAGTGAATAGCCTTCTCGCAGACTCTGGCCACATGCGATGCCGCTGGATTGATAAGATCATGCGATCTCCCTCTGTTTGGTTTGCCCCATCTTTGTCAGAAATCAATGGCAGCCGAGAATCCCTTTGACTTTGACCGCGACGCCCGGAGCCGCTTTGGAGTGCTCCCTCGCAGGTTGGTCATCGTGTTTCGGTGCTTCATTCTCCTCCTTACTGCTGTGAAGGTCCCTTTCCTGCTGCGGGGAGTGATGCCAACATGGAGGGGATGCGAGAGGGTGGCTGGTGCTCATCCGGCTTTGTGTAAACAATATTTTTGTGTTCGGCTCCAAAAGTGACCGGAGCTTGACGCCCGTATGTCTGGTTCCGCGTGGCGCATGCCGCACGGCGGAAAACTGAGCAGCGATGATCTCCGTAATCGCCCTCTTGCACGCATTCTTCCGCCGAGTCATCACTCGCCAAGTGGCCATTCGGTCCACTTTTTGAGGGTCTGTGTATCTTTATCCGTTCACACGTGGCAGTAAAGGCAGCAAAGGACCGCGAGTTGCGAGAGAACGGAGTGGTGCATTTCTGCAGGGGCAGCACGGAGGAGATTGTGTGGATTGAGGCGGACCCGGGGTTTAGCTTTCATGTTCTAAATGCCTGGGATGACCCGGAAAATCCCGATCAGGTATGTCTTCAAAGGGGGATACCAATCCCTAAGCATCCGAATACCCAGCAGGGGTAAGTGGCCTGCTAACCCCTCATAGCCGTAAGAGCTGGATCAAGGATCAACATCTAGTGAGTTGGTCAACAGACACGGGCCAAACCCTGAGAACCTAAACTCCCCATAAGGACGACCCTAACAACCCTAGAGTTCACAGGAACCAGACCAAATATATCTGCAATGACCAGCGACCCTTACAAGATGGATAGGTGTTTGAATGTAGCGTGGCACATGCTTTAGGGGATGTTTGGGTCAATATGTGTGTGACATGCAATCGGAACCTCGGGACCTCAAGTTGGCGCACATCCAACCAGAATCTACGTTTTAGCACACATCGGAATACCATTCAGCAGCCTTTGTGGTCACCGGCGGAGATCCACTTATCCAATGCTTCCTCTCATCCACCGAGCAAATCGCAGCTTGGTGGATGCGCGGTAAGTCCACGTGGCGCAAACTGTCACCTGTCGTGCGGGAGTTGGTGTCCAGGTGGTGCTCTTCACGTACCGCATGCTCGAGACATCCGCATTGGGGATGGCCGATGTGTTCTCCTCATTGGAGGCACCCGATTCGGGCTCGACCACGGACTGTGAGGAAAAGGCGCGGCTGCACCGCGTGGTGCTCAACGTTCCAGAAGCCCGGGTATGCGCACACCGCTTTCACGGGAGAAAGCTTTCACCGGAGAAATGTTACCTGCTAAAGGCTGCCAATGCGGCCGGAAGACGAGTCCGAGACCCTTAGGCTGAGACAGAGTTAACACCAGGCGAGCAAGATTGAATACACACTTTGCGTAAAAGAAATTAAATATGGAAACTGGTTGAGTCTGAGATACCGAGGAAGGCTGGATGTGCGTGTTCGGGTTAGAGAAATTAAACATGGAAACTGGTTGAGTCTGAGACACCGAGGAAGGCTGGATGTGCGTGTTCGGGTTAGAGAAATTAAACATGGAAACTGGTTCAGTCCGGAGACACCGAGGAAGGCTGATGTGCGTGTTCGGGTTAGAGAAATTAAACATGGAAACTGGTTCAGTCTCGAGACACCGAGGAAGGCTGGGATGTGCGTGTTCGGTTAGAAATTAAACATGGAAACTGATTGAGTCCGAGACACCGAGGAAGGCTGGATGTGCGTGTTCGGGTTAGAAATTAAACATGGAACTGGTTCAGTCCGAGACACTGAGGAAGGCTGGATGTGCGTAAGTTCGGGTTAGAGAAATTAAACATGGAAACTGGTTGAGTCTGAGACACCGATGAAGGCTGGATGTGCATGTTCGGGTTAGAAATTAAACATGGAAACTGATTGAGTCCGAGACACCGAGGAAGGCTGGATGTGCGTGTTCGGGTTAGAAATTAAACATGGAAACTGGTTCAGTCCGAGACACCGAGGAAGGCTGATGCAGTGTTCGTTAGAGAAATTAAATATGGAAACTGGTTGAGTCCGAGACACCGAGGAAGGCTGGATGTGCGTGTTCGGGTTAGAAATTAAACATGGAAACTAGTTGAGTCCGAGACACCGAGGAAGGCTGGATGTGCGTGTTCGGGTTAGAGAAATCTGGCTTGACATACGGCGAGTGGTCGGATCTAAGAATGCTTGCGAGTGTTTTTGGCAGGTGCTGGAGTCGGAGACTGTTTGCGATATTTACTCCGATTTCCCGTGCATGAACCCTAACTATGTCGGACGCCATACCCGGTGCGGTGTCACCATTCACCGCCATTGTACCTTCCTCCACGTGGAGGCCCCTCGGTCACCACTCAGCAAAAGAGTACTCGAGCTGGGCTGCTTATCATGTGTCCGTGTGGGAATGAAAAGTCATTCAGGTCGCGCAGTCACCATTCAAGTTACCACAGAGTGGACATTATCGCGTTCCACTGGTTCAGCATTAAACCAACGGCGGGAGCGGAGTTAGTGGGATGAGTTGTCTTTTTTTGAGGTTCAACTCTGAACTTCTTGAAGCATTTTTGGGAAGTGCTAGGACTCACAGGCGAGCTCTCCAAGGTGCCATCAGCCGTCTGCAACCGTCGATTCGAAACGGGTAGTCGAGAAAGCTGTGCAAATGGTGGTATTGGTTTGGCAGGTTATTCGATTCTTAATCATGACTAGCAAAAGTGAATCGGGTCGGGAATCGGCGCGCCTTATGTCGAACGTTCCAACCGGTTGGGCTCTCAAAGCGCTCACATAAATCGGATAGGGATCTCAAAGGAACCCAATGGAATCGGGTCCGCGCGTTAAAGCCTCTGATCAAATTGGATCAGCGTTGCGCCGTCCAGTATTCTGGCCCTTCTCTCGGGCCGGGACCACTGCCGTCAACCTGTCCTCGTCTGTGTGTATGTAATCGCGTGGGATGATGGTGGGCTGGCTTTTGTTGGCCGATCTCATGCCGTCCAGTATGTAATCGCGCTGCATCGCCGTGCCTGTTTCCGGCCTCCCAAAAATCACACAAGCAAGCGCCATGTAGGTGCAATCCTGCATCCGCGGAAGGTCCTCCGCGATGTCCGGCAGCAGTGTCGGCCGCATCGCGCACGGTGATTAGTCTCGCCAGCCGCTGCAGCCCAACTGTCTGCAGCGCAGTCGTGGCCTTACAGGTACAGCACGACTCCTCATCAGCCCCTCGAAGCTACTGGTGGCGGAGAATTAGGGATTCGTCGATGTAGCCTGCACCCGGCACTTGTCCAGGAGGGAGACCAGGTGCAGGCGGACCGTCTCCTCGGACCTCAGCATTTTGCGGGTTGCCGATTCTCCGCACTGTTCACTGCAAATGTTGCACGGGTGCTGCTGTGAGCAAATGAATTCACTCCGCAACGCGTGGAATTGAAAGCAGGCATTCAATTGGCTGGATGCAGGTACGGTTGGTCTGCAGGCATCTCCATGCCTCTCACTTCCATTCCCACCTTCGACGCGATCCTGAAGCACGACCTTTCTAATGGACAGACTGTGAGGCGGCCGCTTGGGGCGGGCCGCGCTTGTGGAGACATCCTTTTTGTCCCTACCCCAACAGATGCATCAGAGGTCTGCGCCCCATGGTACCCCCTGTATGTGGCTCCCTGGTTTTCACTGGGCGCCCTGTATGTGGCTCCTGGTTTCCCCATTGCGCTTCCTGCATGTGGCTCTGGTTTCCACTGCGCCCCCCGTATGTGGCTCCCCTGGTTTCCACTGCGCCCCCTGTATGTGCACATGCTTACATTGTATGTTCGGCTGACACCATGCTTGCACTCGACGTCAGATGAGATCCGAACGGAGCTTTCATGAAATGCGCTTGCTCATGTAGAGTAAGATGAATGCGATGAATGTCGAGATTTTAATTCGGACCCCCCCCAATGTTGGAAGCAGGGGGAGGATGACGGCCATGTACTTGTCATGACGCATATCATAAATGAGGACCGCGCAGAACTATTGATCTTAGATGCTCAGGTGAGACTTTCATCTTGCTACCACGCACTTCCGTCGCACGTTCTGACCGTTTCGATTCCCTTCAAACGTCAGCACATGCCAAGTTTATGTTGAATAGATCTAGTTGCATTGCAGTATGTAGCAATCGCATTTAGTTTGATGAGTGTGGGTTTCACCCGGGGTGCGGATCGACCATTTGCCGCAGGATATCATGGCAGAGCCAGCAGCAGTAGTCCACATTCCTGTAAGGGTGCCCTTTGGTTTCCACTGTGAATATGTTCCTGGACCATTCGCTGATTGGGCATAATTGTTTGACGATGTAGATATCTACAGCACTTAAGAGCACCTTACGGTGTAGCCATTTTGAGTATTGAAGATACGCCTTGTATGGCTAGCGGAATTGATATGTGATGGTGGAGATGCCACCAGTTTGTTAACTTCAATTTTGGACTGCATTTGTATGCACTAGGATTCCGAGAGCCGGCTGTATCATTGTATGCATGTAGAAATGGGATAAGCTACGGCCTAGAGGTCTCTCCAGAGTTGCAGAGTATAATAAAACGCAAGGGATTGTAATATTCATGCGCTTCCCCAGTATGCAAGTATCACCCATCCACGCAGCCAAACCCAGGTATCCTCCCATCAGATGGCTGCAAATAAAGCTCCCCCTGCTGCCTGCGCGCCGTGGGCTGACAAGCAGCATCCGCCCCACCGCGCTCCACCATCGTACGTAGTGAAGTGGGAAGTCAGAGGAAGCCCCACTTGCCAACAAAAGCTACCATTCCTCGTGCAAGTGGGGTAACTGACGCACACGCATCCGGCAATTGAGAAGGGCCATCGAATATTCGTCAGGACGATCCCTCAGATAACGATGGATGGACACTTCAGAAGAAATCCGGATTTTTTCAGAGCAAAGCAGACCGTGTACTCGGAGGCGGCGGCAGTGGCAGTGGCAAAACGGACTGGGGTGTTGCGCATCTCCACGAGCAGGCAGCTGAACTTGCCAAGAATCCAGAACACTCGCACCAGGTCGATGATGAGTCAGGGGCAGGCAGTTCCACCGCGCTCTTATGCGCCCGAAGAGGCATTACACAAAGATTTTATGTGTGATACATCAGAGCCAACCTCCCCACCTCCTCTAGTCGAGCCTCCTCCCGATCCAGATCGGGTCCCATGCCTCATCTCACACGTGTGTGGGTGGTTTATCCTTGGACCGACTCCTTTAAAATCACATCACCAGAAAAAAATCAGCTGTACTCCATGTACCCTCTTCAGGGATCAAAGAACGATTCAGCATACCCTCACTAGGGATCAAAGGATTCAGCAGACACTCCGGGACACTCATCCGGATTCTCCAGAGCACACCAGTGAGGAATAGGCAGGATTCCCTCACCTGTCGAGCCACCTGAGCCCCTCTGTACCTACACCTCCGACACGCTTCTGCCACGTGTCTCTGGAGCCGGTTCACCTCTGCCCCTGAGCTGCTCGACCCATCCCTCTCTCCACCAAGCTACGCTCAGGACCATCCATATGCTCCCTGAGCCTCACTGGGCCACCTGAGCCCGTCTGCAACTGTCCTGTCGGCGCGCAATACTGCAATGTCTCTGAAGCCGGCTCACCTCTGTCCCTCGAGCCACTCGCGGAGCCATCGTCTTCACCACCAAGCCCACGCTCGGGACCAACCTGCTGCCCTTTACGACCTGCCCTGCGGAGCCTGGTCGTCTCAAGAGAGCTTGCCTACCCACGACACGGCAGGAATCCCCAAGGAATGTCCGTCCAAGGGTCTGAGAATGATGAACTCGACTACGGGTGCCCCCATCCGAACTTGCGCACCCGCCGCCGATCTGCGCCTACAACCCTGTCGCCTACCCCGAGCGTCGACTCTATGATACTACATTTCTTGCACTGCATACCTTGCGAGGATCGAAGGCTGCGAGCTTACTGAGCAATGCGCTTCACGCTCATGTATACATTTACAGTGCGCTGCAACTGTCGTGCTGCACTGTTCCTACTTCGTTTGGGTATAATCCCCACAGTTGCACGTGGGTCCCAATTCCTCCTGGTGGCCGATAGTTCGTTCACCAACCGGTCGTCGCCTTTCCAACAGCTGCTCATCACTGCCAATTCCGGGATGGGCAACAAATTCTCCCCGTGTGCAAGGAAGCTTATGAGACGCCGTATGCTGCCGCGCAACCTGTTGCAACTGGCCATCATTGTCGAGATGGGTCCCCGGGCTCGGAGAGGCCCGCCGCATGTGCCCCCCCAAACACCCCCGCCGGGGCCCGTGCACCTCTCGTGTCTCACGTGTCCACTCACACGTCCTCGCTGCAAACCCGGTTATATTTTCACAGGTCACACCAAAGTAAAACATTTTTCAGAGGTGAATGTCAGAAAACATTTACATACGGAAGGACAGCTATCTCAGAACAGTCTAAAAGTCACAATTCCGGAATCATAAAGATCTATTTGATTCTTAATATTTCGGAATAGAACAATAAATGTTTTCCAGTTATCAGAACCACTGCATCTCGCAAAGTTTTCTACGTGCCTGACGAAATCACCGCGGAGAATTGGTTATTTTACGAGGGAGGGGGATTTGCTACCCTCGATGACATGGTATAATTATCAACATCAAATTTATACCACTGTCGCCAAGTATCCGTAATAAAATTTACTTATAATAAGTGTGCAATTGTCCTGTATATATGACTATTACATAACTTAGAATTAGACTTAGACGCCACCCAACCTCGCCCAATCACATCCTGCCCTCCCCATACGCCCGTATAAAGAGCCCTCCCCTCTCCCCTGTCTCCCCTCTCCCCGTCCCCTCCCCGTCCCCCTAACCAGCCCTCTCTCCCTCTCTCCCCCTCTCCCCTTCCCTCTCCCCCGTCCCCCTAAACAGCCCCTTCCTCGTCCCCATCTCCCCCCACGTCCAGCTCGTCCACACATCCGCCCAACCGCTCATCCGCCCATCCGCTCTCCCCTCTCCCCCCTCTTTCCTCCCGGAGGGACGGACGACGAGGACATGGATTCGGGTGGCCTGACGCGCGCTAGGTCCAGTGTCCAACTGTCTATATAATATGCACCCGTTGTGGTGACCTGTGACTGCGACCGCTGGAGATGGAGTAGTCGTGAGTGTCGTTGTACTAGGGTGTATCGCGAGTCAGACGAGAGACAGACGTGTCAGAATGACGAGTGACAGCACCGATGACAGTCACCAGTATGACCGAGAGGTATGACGAGGGTGACTGACAGCATGTGACTTTTGAACATCTGCAACCACAGCAGATCAGGTTGAGAGAATTGTTGGGAAACCATTCCAGAAATGGGGGGAACCATTTTATATTCAAACAGCCAAACAGAACTGGAGGGAAACCAGGAGAGCCTCAGTTCTTGCCACATCATCAGATCTATGATTATTCAGCAAATCAGAGCAGAGATCATTGTATGACTGGCAGCTGCAGCCCAAGGGCTAAATGACAAGACAGGTCATCGGATAGGTGAACATGAAGTGACTGAGCACTGTGACTGTCGAATTCGGAGAGATCTGAGGGAATTCGAGTCGACATGTTACAAGCTGAACAAGCTCTCATGTCAGTTTTTGAATTAGTTACACATTGGCACCAACCTCTGGTGTCTTGTAACCTCAAACAGTAAAGTGTTAACCGAAATATCCGAAATATCCGACATTACCCAAAGTCATCCGATAATCACCCTATGGTTTCTGCACCATATTACCTGTAAGTGTTTGCTTACATACCTGTGAGACTGGTTCAGTCCTCACAACCGAACAACTGGTATCAGCGTGGTCGTGGTTCACGACTTTCGTTGGTATTCGCGTTCTACAACGCGTTGTACCAACATAATTTTAGCCTGAATTTTCCGCCCTTGGGCGAAGGAATCGTGCCTTGACAACGGCACAACCTGTTCTCGTGAGTACACTGTATATCTGCAAAAAATATCGACACTGTGCCGACATAATGACGACTTCACAGCCTGTCTCCTGTCCAATTTTTCTTGCCTAGCGACCTTTCCGCAGGATTCTTCGCGCGACACTGGAATTTTGGCTTAATTCAACAGATTTTCAACGAGGCAGGCGCCCGCGACAATCCGTACCGACAGCAGCCGTACGACGGTAATTGGACGACGACCTCTGCACCGTATTTTGGTGCTTTTCTGCTTCGATCGGTGATCTTTCCGCACAAATTGTCCTTCCGCGGCAAATTCGTGTGTGAATCGACGTCTGTCTGTATCTCTAGCTTGCTGCCGTTTCCGTGCGCAAAGCTAGAGAAGTAATCAACGGCAGCAGCGTTTCGTTGCGCAGGAAATCTTCTTTTCCGAGCGACCTTTCCGCACAATTTTAATCTGCCAGCTGTTTCAACGGTAATTGATCGTATTCTGACCGGAATTTATCGCCGAAACGCGTCAGCTAGCGCGGCGCAGCAATGATGAACGACGACAATTTAAGTAACTCTGGGGCGAATCTGCCCGTCGCTGGTACGGGTGCTTCTCCGCAGCCAGTGTCGCCATTTGTATCGGCGGTGTCAAATTTGGGCGCCCATTTCGGGGTTCCGCCGTCGCTCGTACCGCAATCGGCTGGGTTTCCGCAATTTCCGTACGACAATTTTGCACAATTCGCTGCGTATCCTCCGGGAGCTGTTTTCGACGCGGGGATGATGATGGCGCCGCAACAGCAGCAATTTATGAACCAGCCGCAATCGCAACTACAATTGTCGCAGCAGCTGGAATTTCAACAGCAATTACAGCAGCAGTTCGTGCACCACCACCAGCAACTGGAATTACAGCGGCAAATGCTTTGGCAGCAGCAGCACCAGCTGCAGCCGAGGTCACTGTGGCAAACGCAGGTGCCAGCTGCCCCGCTTGCTCTGGGACCCGTGTCCCCGGTCCCTTTCAGTGCCCTCATCACGCCTGGGCCTACACCTGTTTTCCTTGCTGCAGGATCTGCCAGCCCTGAGGGGGGGTGGGAGGAGAACCGGCACCAGTAGGACCCCTGTTGCCAGTGTCGCAGCTCAGCGCTGGCTCCTGTGCGGTGTCCCCTGCTGTATTCTTTCCTAACGACACGCATGGCTACTACCACGAGGACCATTGTTCCGATAATTTAATTGGCCATCTCCCGTGATTTGTGGTGTCTAACCAATGAAAGGTGGTATATATAGGTCCTATATTAATTTATTTGAACGCTGGTTTGGCCTATATCCATGACGAACGCATTTCAAACCTCTACACTCAAAATTTTCAAAACGGATTTTTTGGAACATTCAAAATGTGGCAAATTAGTGACTCATCTTCAATATTTTTTTACCAATCATATATCAACACTACACCTGCGCGGATACCATCAAATCGAACCTATACATATGTCCCAATCATATTTGGGCGGTAGGCCCGGTTGGAATGCATATATTGGCTCGTTGGCTCGTTGGCTTCCCCTCTAATATATTGGCTCGTTGGTTTCCCCCATAAAACAGTGGTCACGCGAGCTGACCAGCTAGCCATCATAATTGCTTGCTAGAGGGCATATATCGCAAGGTTGGTGTGTGCGGCACATTAAATCTTCAAGTATATATGTATTGCGAATTTCTGAAAGTCTAGCATCATCCAAATATCTTATTTTTCGACTGGTGTGTACATTTTAGAATGGATGAATGCCAATTTCTAAAGTCCGAAATTCACTAAATTCGGAATTTGCATTGTGTTGAACATGCGCCATGCTGAAATAGA
>LGRX02035726.1:68136-90890 GCA_001247695.2 Cymbomonas tetramitiformis
CGTAGCGATATCTTGCCCGAAGATGGGGGATCGGGTCCCCATAGCAACAGGGGCCGCCGGAGGCCCTGGCCAATTTCCTGCGACATCAGCCGTGGGGGCCAGCGTGGAGGCACCTTGCCCAAAGGTCGGGGATCGGGTTCCCACATGGCTACTATCCCATGGTCCTTGTGGGAGGACCATAATCGATTATGGTCCTCCCACAAGGACCAATGTTGCAAGAATTTAATTGGGCATTGGTTCGGATCTAGAAGGTGCGCCCAATGATTTTTAGTATTAATGGGACATATATTAATTACTTCGATGCTTGGTCCGGCCTGGATCCACCCAATATATCCATGGCGTTTACATTTGCGACAAGCACCCTCAACTTTTTCAGATTGCATTTTTTTGAAAATTCAAAAAGGCACAAAAAGATACGATATCTTCAATAATGTTGGGGGAATATTATGTGCAGGCCACACCTGCGTCCATGCGATCATATCGATCGTATACACATGTCCCCATCATATTTGGGTCGTACGTCATGTTGGAGTGCATATATTGGCCATCTCTAATGCTTATTAACAACCGTACACCTTTTTAGTCGGTTTTTTAGCCGGAATGGGATAATCGGTGCAAACATGACCCATTATCCACGATGCCCGCTGGAGTGCATTCACAGTGTAGTAGGAGCGTATGGTGCTTAAACTTTTGAAGTATATCCATAAACTGATTTTTTGAAAGCTTAACATAAGCCATATGGGGAAGTATGTGAGCGATGTGCACTCGTTAGCTTGACGCGAAGTGAAAATTAGAAGTGCAAAAATCACAAAATCCTTATTTCACTCGGGAGTGATCAGCCGCCACGGTAAACGAGAGCTCAGATGGCGATCGACTAGAGTGCGGACTATCCAACTAAGTTTTCATATTTGGTCATAAACTCAAGGTGTGCGACCATGAGCGGCCAACACCGCGCACCATGCAACCGCTAGGACGCTTAAAGACTGTGGTCCTTGTGGGAGGACCATCTTTTTTTCGACGATTTCGATAAAAAAAAACATGTCAAAAGCGCACCCTTTAAGCACGCCCCTCTAGCACACGCGTGGACGATCCTGTAGAGGAAATTACTCAATTGACTCGTAAATATGATGCCAAAAGCACGTATACGCCTCAAAGATCCATGTGGCACTCATAATAGTCATCGCGCGTTGGTCCTTGTGGGAGGACCATGACCCTACATTCTGGGGAAATCAGAAGACGTCTAGAAGACGTCTTCTGAACGTCTTATAGACGTCTTCGTAGAAATGATGTCTTTTGGTTTCCAGAAGATAGACGTCTTCTGGTGGGAACGTCTTCTGGAAACCAGAAGACACTCTTCGGGGAAGACGTGCCGAAGATGTGCGGAATGTCTTCCGGATTTCGGAAGACATCTTCCCGGAAGACATGCAAAGGGCAGTCTTCCCGGAAGATACCCGGAAGATGTTCCGAATGTCTTCTGGGCCAGAATACATTCTGACATGTGTTATCGACACATATGTGATGATTATGCAATTTGGCCACATAGCTACTTCATACCACACGTACACTAGTCGCGTAATCACAGAAGACATTCAGAAGGCGCACGGAAGACATACGGAAGACATTCCAGGTATCTTCCTAACAACTTCAGGGTTGTCATCATGCTCTGTTGCTATGATACATGATATACGGCTATTGATAGGTCTATCTACACATACATGTACGATTGCATCTATTCAACATACAGACCACTAAGTACGATGCCCGGCGTATTATCATGATCGCCTCTTGCGTCTTGCACCTTTCGGTCGTGAACCATCATCGTCGATGCACTCGAAAAAGTCAGCCTTTAAATCAAATACCACCGCCGTCTTCATCACAGGATGTTTCTTGATTACAACTTGGTGCTCAATTTGAGCCGCCAGGATGAATGGATCAGTAGTGTCCCAAGGTGTCTCGGGATCATCCGGGTCGTATGTGTACACCACCTTTGCGGTATTGTCCGGCCCGTACTTCGAGTTTAGCTTGGCAAACCGTTTTGTCGTCGCTTGGTTGAATTCAGGGAACCACTTTCCCTTCACAAGAATGTACTCTTTCGCGGCCAAGTCGACCTTGTAGATGCTATCTACCATGGCGTACCTGCGAGTTGGAGCCACAATTATACTCTATAGTAAGAATCCCCGAAGACGTAAGGAAGACACACAGAAGACATTCGGTACATATTCTGCGCACATTCACCAAAACGTAATGCACGGACGCACCGGTCAGTCTCGATTTCCTCGCCTTTGATGTTTTCTCCAGAGAAAAAGGCTCGGAAGTAACGTTGACAAGTTTTCTTCGTCTTGTCCTGAGCTGCCGTGCGATAGCAAACTCCTCGAACCACGACCGAGCCGAAAGATTGACACACGTGAGGAGGCCCTTCGACGAGTGCCGCTTCATTCTCCGTGAATGGTCTCCCCAGCCAGACCTTGGGGTCGCTACCGTGCATATGCAGCGGCACATCCATCAGGCGAGACGCTCCGGCTCGTGCGCCGTGACTTCTCCGAACATAATGGTTTTCCCTGCGAATGTATACGTGCACAGTGTCAGGACATGTATTTACTGAAGACGTGTGGAAGATGCCTAGAAGATATATATAACGTCTTCCAGGCATCTTATGGGTTTCATTTTTTACTTACCTCTTGCAGTAGGTGACGTAGGCGTCGAATTTTGCCTTCAACTTGCGGTATTGGGGCACGTTGCCATGCATCCACAGCTCCAGCGCTTTCGTTTCAGCGCGGGAGAGTACATGGCGCTTGCCTTGTGTTCCCAAAACCACGGTGTTCGGCGCCCTCAACGGTGCGGTGGCCAAGAACGGGAGCACGGGTGGCCGGGTGGGATTGGTGGTTGCCTCCCGCCGGCGACGAAGTACCAAGATTAACCTCGCACCACATGTACCATCCGGTACCGCCCGAAGCCTTGCATAACACTCTGAACCGGATATGCATTGTTCTTCACCCACCTTCGAATCTTCCCGTTGAATGATTCGAACACGTACATCCATGTCCCCCGTATTGGACCATACATGAGGAGTTGGTCGGGGAAGTGGGAAAGCAAATGCGTGTTGATGACCAGCCAGTCAGGTGAGCCATCGCGCTCGAGTGACTTGAAGAACTCATCCACCAGATTTTGAAGCTTAGGAACATCCTGCAAAATCACCAAATAAAAGGCAATTAAGGAAGACGTGTGGAATGTACTCGGAACGTATTCGGGATGTCTTCCAGATGTCTTCCGTACCTTACAGTCTACAAGCTCCGAAGTGAGCTCTCTCGTTATGATCGTCAACTGTCCGATCAAGTCTTCAAGCATGTTTTTCGAGTAGCCCTCGTCTCTATCCCAAGACGCTAGCACGCTCATGATGCCCGCTTGTAGCATTTTCAACGCCGCGTGACACTTGAGCGTCTTCGGCCCGGTGTTCGTGCCGTTCGGACGCAACATCTTCTTATGGCCTTGCCCCCATGACCTTCCCAACGAGAGCTCCGTCATGAACTTCAAGGCGGTCTCTAGCGACCTCAAAGATTTCGACCCTTTTGCCCGCGCATCGGGATTTGAAACGGACCAATTGCCATTGAATATCGTTCCACACCTGTCATTTTCCCGGGCGCGAAAGTTAGTGGTAACAGGAAGACATCTGGAAGACACGTAGAGAATACTTGGGGCACCTTCCGGGCACCTTCCTAGCTAGTGGTCGGGTTTTGACTGCATCACCTTTGTCGTCCCTTGTCGTCTTCCACCACGTGGGATGCATATCGTTCGCGCGAGCGTGCTCTCTTACACCCGGCGTAAAGTCGAACCCCATGAGTGCCTCATGGACATATAGCCCAAGGTTTCGGAGTTGATGCATGCCGTCAAGGATGACATTCTTGGAAAGATCGAAATACGGCAAACGAGATAGTGCCGATGGGAACTTCACACCGGTTTCGCCGATTTCCTCCTCCAACACTTCCTGAAGATTGGCCGCATTCTTACACGTGCTAAGCAAGACGTGTCGTTGGCCCGCGCTTCGAATGAACTCGTCGGTCTTTGGTACGGCGGGCCCTGCGTACAATAACAGGAAGATGCTCAGATGACACCCGGAAGATGTTGTGAATACATTCGGCATGTCTTTGGGGAAAACGGACCTGGCGGATCTTGCTCGCAAAACTTGTACAACATCTTACTTAGATGCGGGCATTTCCCCTTCCCCCGGATCAAACATTTTGCACACGCACAGAAGTTGCCCACGCCCATAATGTTCATAGCATCGACGAGCCCTACATAGTCAAACACGGCGGCAAGAAGCATCGCCCGGCATTGGAACACGTCGTCCGTGAAGGAGTCCAACATGGAAACCCAACTTCCCAAAGTTCCAAAAGCTCGTCTACCAACTTCTCGTAGAGGATGGTGGTGTTCTTCGGCTTCCCCGCCATCATTCCCCACAACTCAAGGTTTACAAACCTCTTGCGGATTTCCGGTGGCAAGTTCAACACTTGAAAGTAGATAGGGAAAACCCCCGACTTGTCCTTCCAAACGGTGGCCCCATCGGCGCAAAGCATGAGGATGATGTTGCGAGGGTCCTTAAAGAAGTCAGGATATGCAGCTTGTTTCGCCTTCCACTCAGATCCATCTGCAAGATACATAAATACAAGTTAAATTCACTCAAGTAGTAGGAATCGGGAAGTTATACGGAAGGTGTACGGAAGACATTCTGCGCATCTTCTGTACCTCTTCGGGGCAATTCAGGATATGCTCTATCAATGTGTTACTCACCGGGAATGTCTTCCAGAATGCCTTCCTCAGACTTTTCCCGCGTGGCGTGCGAACGCATGAGCCCAGCAACGTCGGGATGGCTGTAAATTGCTTGAAGTACATCCTTTAAATGCCAATGATAGAATTGGCACTTCGCCTTCCCCCGCTTTGCACTCGGGGTGGCTTCGGCATTCCGGGTGTCGTCCGCACCCTCGGCATTCCCCGCACCGCACCGATCCTTACCGCCCTCCCAACGGCATGCCCCGCACGTTGGACAGAAGTCAAAGTCCGCGAACTGTTTTTCGAACATCACGCACCCATGCGGGCAAAGGTCCACCACTAGGAGTGGGATATCCATGACCTTAAACCGAGCAATGCTTTGTTTGAAGGAGTCGGGCAACTTAGAAAACACGTCCGGGTGATTAGTTTTCAAAATGTGCAGCAGTTGCCCAAAGGATTCTTGAGTCATATTGCCATCCAGATTCCACTCCAATAAGTCGAGTAGGGTATCCTCGGAGCTCGTCGCTGCGGTCTGTCATCGAAGGATAAAACGGAAGGCGTCAGGAAGACGCACGGAAGACGTCCTATGTAACTTCCGGGCGTGTTCCGGGTACAAAAGACATCACACTATATACAATTTTCAATTCTGAGCAAAATACTCAAACAGCGAACGTTACCTCCATATCAGCCAAGTTCTCCAACGACTTTAATTTTCCTTCGATTTCTTCCGTCACCTTTCTAGCAAGTTCCGGGTCGATATGGTCGAGTAATTCGTCGAGCTCTTCTTGAACGGCTTCCGGGTCCGGCAAGTTTCCATCGGCATCGGCATCGTCAAGGGAACCGGAATCGGCATCTCCCTGTCAACCACAATCACTTTCAATGGGCAAGAGATACATACGTGCCAATTGTGAAGAACAATTGCATTACCTATCAGGAGTAACCGATTTTGATATGTACCTTCATTCTCATGAAGACATGCGGATGATACCCGGAAGACCTTTTGCACGTCTTCCGGGTACCTTCCGCGAGGGTTACCTGAGAATGATAGTCTTTCTACCCGGAGTTGCACACCTGATCCGACTCCTCGCCATCGGGATGTTGCTCATCGTCGTCCACAGCCTCTTCCGGAAGCGTCGGAAGGCATACAATCTGTTTGAACATAGTCCTATGTCGAGACCGTGTCCTCATGGTGACGAAGCGCATGGATGAGTGACACGCGCCACAATCACACACCACCATCCCGGGCCCGCGGTTGGACGTGATACCAACGGCGGCCCCGTCGTCCCCTTGCGTCTCACCCGCCAACTCGACGGGCGTGGGAGGCATGGAGCCGTCGCACGAGTGAGAATGGCTTAAGTATGTGTCACAACTATAATGGAATATTTCTATGATGTAATGTAATCGCTGTGGAATCGCAGGAATTTAAAAAATGCAATTTTTTTTCATTTTCCCAAAGAAATATTTTTTCAGGGTGAAATCGCCGAAAAACCGTTGTTTTTAGCTTGATTTGGCCTTCTACTCCATTACGCGGGTGAGGAGTGCAGCGATTCGTGGAATTGAGGGGTTTCATATGTCAGGTAATTAATCACGATGGTCACCGCAATTTGAAATTTTGGAAAAAAATATTTTTTTGGCTCAAATCGGCCGAAAATCGCGATTTTTTGCCTGTTTCGGCCTGTCGCGGGCCTGTTTTGGCGTTCTACGCCACTCCGCGCGTGTGGAGTGCGCATATTCGTGGAAATGAGGGTTTTCACATATCACCTAAGCACTCCTGATGGGAATCGCAATTTGAAATTTTGGAAAAAAATATTTTTTTGGCCCAAATTTCAACAGAAATCGTTTTTTTTTTGCCTGTTCGTCGGCCTGTCGCGGGCGTTTTGGCGTTCTACGCCACTCGGCGCGTGTGGAGTGCACATATTCGTGGAAATGAGGATTTTCACATATCACCTAAGCACTCCTGATGGGAATCGCAATTTGAAACTTTGGGAAAAAAATATTTTTTTGGCCCAAATTTCAACAGAAATCGATTTTTTTGCCTGTTTCGGCCAGTTGCGGGCCTGTTTTGGCGTTCTACGCCACTCCGCGCGTGTGGAGTGCACATATTCGTGGAAATGAGGATTTTCACATATCACCTAAGCACTCCTAATGGGAATCGCAATTTGAAATTTTGGAAAAAAATATTTTTTTGGCCCAAATTTCAACAGAAATCGATTTTTTTGCCTGTTTCGGCCAGTTGTGGGCCTGTTTTGGCGTTCTACGCCACTCCGCGCGTGTGGAGTGCACATATTCGTGGAAATGAGGATTTTCACACATCACCTAGGCACTCCGGATGGGAATCGCAATTTGAAATTTTGGGGGGAAATAATTTTTTGGCCCAACTTTTAACAGAAATCGATTTTTTTGCCTGTTTCGGCCAGTCGCGGGCCTGTTTTGGCGTTCTACGCCACTCCGCGCGTGCGGAGTGCACATATTCGTGGAAATGAGGGTGATCACATATCACCTGAGCACTCCGGATGGGAATCGCAATTTGAAATTTTGGAAAAAACATTTTTTTGGCCCACATCTCAACATAACTCGTTTTTTGCCTGTTTCGGCTTGTTCGTGCGGGCCTGTTTTGGCGTTCTACGCCACTCCGCGCGTGTGGAGTGCACATATTCGTGGAATTGAGGGGCTTTAAGTATCACATAAGCAATTTTGATGGGAATCGCAATTTGAAATTTATCCAAATCGATTACAAAATCCTTGTTATTTTGGTATATTATTCGTGGGCCCTGTCGGGCGTTATGCACGGGAGCACGGCACGCCGAGACCAAATGCTATTCAACATGGTGTTGTTTGGGTTCTAAGATTCTAGTGATCTATCCTGCGGTGATGATTATACTTCTTCTCAACAACCCTAGGATGCGTTGGTGCTCAGCATCGGACACCCTATAGACGACTCCTTACCGCGGTATTTGCGTCTGGTCATTGTCACTTCCCTGCGAGCTTCCCTCCTTCGCGCATGCTTTTCAAGGCGCCTTTTCTTAACACGGTGCTCGGTTTTCCAGTTAAAACATTCCATTTATCGACGAACTCGCGAGATCTGCCCCGCTAGTTATGTTGCATGAATCACATTCGTTGGTGCAAAAGGAAACTCCAAAGGCAAGTTGCGCGCCATGTCGCCGAGGCTCACGGGCCATGGCAATACATCCACAAGGTACCGGAAGGAAGAGGCATCCCTTTTCGAAAAACGCCACTCAAAAGCGGCAAACGACATGTAAGGAATCTACTGGCGAATGCACGCCTTTAATAAACATATTTGCATGTCAGAACTTTTAATGAACGGACACCCACATACCTTAGGAATATGAATAGTCGATTAGTCGATCGTGGAAAAGTATACGTAGCGTAAGTATCGCCCCCAGGATGAAATGACTGTTGCCGCTGGTTCGATCGTGGGGGCGATCCGCCATTTCTTGATTCATCCGCACCCGGACATGTTATATTTCACGTGGCGTGTGTATCGCACCCACGATCAACTGATGCGTCGATCGTGCGGGCGATTCATAAATTTCGATTCAAGATTCGATCGTGTAATGATTTATCGCCCCGGACATGTCATGTTTCACGTGGCGCATGTATCGCACCCACGATTAGGTGATGGGATGATCGGGAGGGCGATAATGCATATCAGATACTTTAATTGAAATTCCGTCACGACACCGTAGGCATGTCAGGCCAAAAGTCCGATACCTGCTCACAGGAAGCTCGAATGGTCATGACGTTTCGCCCACACGATCAAGGGATGGGATGATCGGGAGGGCGATAATGTATATCGGAGCCCTCCTCCGACACATTATAATTGAACGAACGACACGAGAGCCACTTCGCAAGCACTAATTTTCTGCAAAGGAATATGAATACGGTCGATTAGTCGATCGTGGAAAAGTATACGTAGCGTAAGTATCGCCCCCAGGATGAAATGACTGTTGCCGCTGGTTCGATCGTGGGGGCGATCCGCCATTTCTTGATTCATCCGCACCCGGACATGTTATATTTCACGTGGCGTGTGTATCGCACTCACGATCAACTGATGCGTCGATCGTGCGGGCGATTCATAAATTTCGATTCAAGATTCGATCGTGTAATGATTTATCGCCCCGGACATGTCATGTTTCACGTGGCGCATGTATCGCACTCACGATCAACTGATGCGTCGATCGTGCGGGCGATTCATAAATTTCGATTCAAGATTCGATCGTGTAATGATTTATCGCCCCGGACATGTCATGTTTCACGTGGCGCATGTATCGCACCCACGATTAGGTGATGGGATGATCGGGAGGGCGATAATGCATATCAGATAATTTAATTGAAATTCCGTCACGACACCGTAGGCATGTCAGGCCAAAAGTCCGATACCTGCTCACAGGAAGCTCGAATGGTCATGACGTTTCGCCCACACGATCAAGGGATGGAATGATCGGGAGGGCGATAATGTATATCGGAGCCCTCCTCCGACACATTATAATTGAACGAACGACACGAGAGCCACTGCGCAATAAGCACTTCTGTAATGTTCTGCTCACAGGGTTGAATTGTTGTGGTGCACCGCTTTACTGCACATCTCACCTGACACTAAACGCGGTCACAAGCTTGTTTGACCCAGCAGGAAGGGTTTTACGTTTTCTCTTCAAGGGAGCAGCGCGTTCAGAGAATATTTCTCTGGCGGATCTTAAGGTCCTCGGGTTTAATCACCCCTGCTCGCTCCCCCTGTAACTCTGGTTTGCTTTCCTGTCTGCAGATCTGCCTGGACAGTTTTTTAAAACTCCCACAAAGATATGCCAACGAAATGTTTTCCCCGCAGGTTGGTATGTGCTGCTGAGCAGCTGTCTTTTTGCTTTTTCGCGGTACCCTCTCTATTCTTTTTTCGGAGGCTGGAAATGATGAATCCCGGAGTCGGAAAAATCCCTCTCAAGGTGCCGCAAGCTCCGCTGCAGCCTGTGATTCATTTAAGTTTACCTTACTAGGGCCTAAGGTGCAGACTTGCTTGCGTGTGCATATTGTTTCTTAACTTCGTCTTGACTTCAGACGGTGTTTTGGGGGCTGCAGTCTGAGTGTTGGGGTAAACCCCACTCAGCTTGGGTTGAAATCCCAACAGTTCCGTGGGGGGGGGAGCGTGGATGCGAGTGCCACAGGTAGGAAGCTAGATCTATTGCACACAACAACAGCCTGCAGCACTGCATCCCGTTCGCTGTACGTTTTACAGGCAGTACGGTTAGAACCCTGACTGTGTGATGCAGGATGCAATACGCAGTAAGGGAAGGAGTGTATATTTGAACAGGCGTTTTTTGGGGACTGTAGTATGAGTATAACCCACTCAGTTTGGGTTAGAATCCCAACAGTTCCGGGGATGCTGGAGCCGACGGTTTATGTTCGTTTTAACATTAGCCGTCGGTTCCGTCGGCAAGTGCACAATATGCGGCTCACTAAGCCTTCATGCTTTCTCACACAGGAGCACGTACATATGCTTGTATTTTTCCGTTGCCTTGCCTCTTGTGCATCACGTGTGAAAGTTAGATATCGGACACTGCATTAGACCTGAACAGCGGGCTCATCTGCTATCACCCGAGGGTTGTAAACAGTGTGCATCATAGATCCCCAAGTGTAGTTGGGTCCCTAAACAGATTTCTGGGTCAGATCTGACCCAAAATTGCCCTATGTTTTTTTCAGTTTTTTGGTGTCAACGATGTTGCTCGTTGTATAATTGGTCTTAGGCTGTCTGGGGCCTTGCACACCCTTGTATCCTTGAAGGTAAAGTACTTGCGTCTTAGGTATATCCATGTTATATATCTCACATAGTATGATTTTGATACACAAAAAATGTCCCAAAAGTGTGGAAAGCGATGTGTGAAAAGTATGAAATCGAGGTGAAATTTGAATATTCGTCTTTGTAGATGCTCCTATGAACCTGACATGCATTCCGGATGATATTTGACACCACCTAAGTGATCATTCATCATTGGTACACCACATATATCCAATATACTCGTTTAAAACACCAAAATGTTGAAAATTGCGCTTAAGTATGGAAAACATTGAAAATATGGTGTTTTCCCTGTTTTTTTGTTGTTTTTTCGCACAATAAACGTATAAACCGATATATAGACGTGATATCCATGCTTCAAGCAGCATGTCGAATTGAAGCTATGATCAAAGCCGATGCTTTGAGGGTGTTCCGTGCGGTGTGGGCTGGCCATACCGTTTTTAATCAATGGGTTTGCAAAAGTTTGTGTTCGCAAAACCCCAAAATTATGACACACATTTGGATATATTAGTGGATATAATGCGTCAAAATGGACGTATAACCTATCAAAATGTTGGGGCAATCGATACCTAACGGACGGTTGATTTAGCTAGCACTTGAATACAACCGATGCCATTTAAAAGTGGCAAAGGGCGAAAGTACCCAAAAAGGGCCGAAATAGTTTCATCTGTTTAGGGGTTAAGCAGCAAAACAAGTATTAATATGAACTATGTTATGTATATACATCGGCGGTAGAGATAGGTGTAAATAGATGAGTTTACTTAAGAAATATTTGCTGTTGGGAACAGTTAGCGCTTTTTCGTAACTTAGAATTCTGTGATTCAATTTTAGCTCACAACACTCCCAGGAGTTTGTGTACTACCTGATATATTCCCTAAACATATATGCAAACGGTAGGCGTCATATATCACATGATATAACACTTACCACACATTTAGAGTGCATACGCGCACAAACGTCCTACACTCCCACAAGTATTCTATGTGTTTCACACCAAACTAACTCGAATTAGAAAAAACGGAAATCACCATTGTTTCCAACAACATCCAAATACTCAATATTAGCATCAACATTAATAGTATACATTGTGAATTTTTCAAGCCATACCCTAAATGAAGTTGTTTTGCTCCCCCTCAGGTGCCATGTGGCGGCCACCGCAGCAGCACAACCTGCAGCGGCCACCGCAGCAGCACCGCCTGCAGGTGCAAGGGAGAGGTCAAGACCTGCGCTCTTCCACGTGCCCACCTCCCCTAGTGAAACTGCTCCGCCGGATATGACATATGACTGGGTAATGGGTGGGGCTTATTATGACTCGGATACCGTCATTCCCCGACATCACCGGCGCGCCCTCCCCCAGTACCCGCCCATGATGTTGGGGTTGGACCCGTATGCGCAGACCTATCGGGCATCCCACGGCCGTGCGGCCCATGATGCCATGCCAGGTTATGCGTTTGCGGTGCAACAGCAGGAACCTGAGCAGGTGGTCACGATGCCTTTACGGCAGCCGATGAGGCTGAATGCAACCTTGTCAAGGCAGCTTCCGCCTGAGTGGTCCTCACAACCGCAGCAATCATGGGACCCATTTTATGACCTGGCATGCGCCGCCCCCACTAGATATGCATAGAACCTGAAAAGGCGCTTGTTCGAAGTGCTGAAATCTATATAGGTAGCCCTGACCGGGAGTCCCGGTGCATGCCCCTCCTATGACAGATATCTAGGTAGCCAACACTGGACTGAAGATTGACCCGTAAGTTCGTGATGTGACACACCGAGTGTCACAGGTAGCTAGGTCCGAGACCGTTCCGACACCGAGACCGTTCCGGGTATATCTAGCTTAGGGTTTATTTTCTTAACATAATCGATTTATCTATATTGGTTCCAAGATTGTCTGATATCCGTGAGCCGGGATATTCAAGTAGGTTATGGGCCCACCACGCTTCCACCGCGCTCCAGCTATTTGTTATCCAAATAACAAATTTTATTCATGTTTTGATAATGACCGGGCTTGTGTCCCTCGTGATGGCGACTCGTATGCAAATCCCAATCTTCAACTGAAACATGCCTGCTGAAATCTGTATAGGCAGCCCTGACCGGGAGTCCCGGTGCAGGCCCCTATGACAGATTCCTAGGTAGCCAACACTGGACCGTGACTGATCCGTAAGCCTGTGCTGTGACACACCGAGTGTCACAGGTAGCTAGACTCGAGACCGTTCCGACTCCGTGACCGTTCCGGGTATATCTAGCTTAGGGTTTATTTCTTATACGAGTTTATCTATATTGGTTCACTGACTGTCTGATATCTTGAACCGGGATATTCCAGTAGGTCGTGGACCCATTCCACGCTATATTCCACAGCTAATTTGGCCATGATTGGCTAAAACAGCCGCTTTGAGAGGTGGTGCGCAACGGCGCGTTTGGGTACGAGTGGGAAGTTTGAGATGAGCAGTTTGTAAGTGCGTTTTTGAGCCGCCGCTATGGGGATTCGACCTGGACCGGGCTTCGTTGGCGCAATGTCCTTTTACGGTATAGTTCTTGCCTTGGCCCAGCATGCTACCGCTTCTTGGGCTGGTGTCTGCAGCACCTTCGACCTCGACGACGTCTTCCAGTGCCCCTCGCTCGCATGGCTCTACCGCTCCTTACGCAACTGTGACGTCGCATTTTCCCCACGCCATTACCCTTACGCGCCCCAGCGTACCACCTCCCATCAGGCTTTCAAAATTATGGTTGTTCACACACGTGCGAAGAGGTCCCTCACGAGGGACTCCGACATTGATGCCTCGTTGAGGCTGACGGACGCGGTTCGCAACACGCCGACGGCTAGATCACCGGCTGTTACGAACCCCGACCCTACTTCCAACACCGACGCCGACGTTGCGACGAGGAAGTACCTGCAGGAGCAGTCCAAGCTTGTGGACGAGGTCTACAAGGGGCGGCTCCATCGGACATGGGCCAAGGGTATCCGCGAGGATATCCTTGGCGACAAGAAGCATTATTTCAGCGGCACGACTGACGCGGGTCTCCTCTCCGACGTGGTGGTTCAGCTGCGTACGGAGTTTGAGTCCGCTGGGCTGGACCTCGTCTCGTTCGACCTTGACGACCCCCAGGCTCTGGTGGTGAGCAAGGTGAACGCCCTGCTGTACGACGTGCTTGGGCTTATCATCGAGAAGCACAGCAACGCCCACGTCTGGCTTGCGGGTACGGACGCGTCTGCCGACCGAGATGGACGGCGTGCGCTGGTGGACATCGTGAAGCGCAGCGTACCAGTGGCGTTGCGGGAGTCCTTCCAGCAGGAGCATGCCGCGCTTGCTTATCCCGCGAACGTTGACCCGCAGCCGATTTTGGCTCGGGAACAACGTTTGGTGCGGGATAACAAGGCGGCCGACTGGACACCCACCGAGGCCACCAGGAAGCTCAGCCTGTACAGCAGGCTTGACCCGGTGTTCTACGCCGCGGTCAAGGTGCGTTACCCCATGGTGGCCGACCTCGCGTCGGTTTCCCTTGTGGCCTTGCGCTCTTTGGTCGTCGAGATTTACCAGGCATGGGCGCAGACGGACGTCGGGAAGGCCTTCCTGGCCAAGCCCGCAGGTGGTGACACGTCGGCCCTGCTCACCAGCAGCGAGCACCAGGCGCTGCTGGACAAGATCAACGAGCTGACCGCGCTGGTTCAGCAAAGGTACGAAGCGGCTCCGCCGGTGGTGCAGCGGCAGCAGGACCCGCCGCAGCGGCAGCACGGACAGCGCCGGCAGCAGCAGCAGCGCGGGCAGTCGCAGCGAGGCTTCCGCATGGGGGTCCAATCCCCACCGGCGGTGGGCTACGATCGTGACGAGCAGCGGGCTAAGCCGCTGTGTACCCGCTGCAAAAAGACTGGTAAGGATCTTTACCACTTCTACCGCGACTGCCCTCTTGGCGGTCGCCAACATTCCCCTACTTCCGCAGCGGCTTTCTGCGTACCCATCGACGAGGAGGATGCGGAGGGAGTCCATGCGCTGGCCATGTGTGCTCTCTTCCAGGAGGCGGCAGATGATGGTGCTGAGGCTTTTGCCCGCGCGGCGACGGCGTACGGTCCGCCAGCGGTGCTGTGCGGAGGTGTTGTGGGGGGCATCGACGTGTCGGCCTACGGCTTCTCCGTTAACACGGTGGCGCCGGTGGCGGGGACGTCCGGTGACGACATCCTGCAGCGGCTGGACGACCTCGCGGCGGAGGTCAACGCGGCAGTAGAGCCTAAGGTACATTACACTCACGCCTCTTTCCCGCCGTCTGGGGGCATTGCGACGCAGGCTTCGGCTCTGGTGTGTGCCACTGCGGGCGCAGGTATCACACCGGAGGAGCAGGTTCCGGCAGGTGGTGCGGCGGCATCGGCATCCGCCGTGCCGGCCCCTGCTATGCCTGTCTTGGAGAATGAGCAAGAGCTCCTGGAGCTCTACGGCTACGGCCCGCCCGTGTCCCTTCAATCGACGCGGGTGACCACCACGGAGAAGTCCGGCGGTGAATTCGCGGGGGTTGTGGACACTGCCAACCACTCCGCGGTTGCGCCGGTTGACTTGACCGGCTACAACACCGACGACTACGAGGATTTTGCAGACGGCAGCTTCGCCGTCAAGCCGCGGGCTTCGGCCATCTCGGCCAATCATGCGTCAGAGCCCGCAGCCCACGTGCCTGAGTCTGGTGGTGCTTCCCGCACCTACGGATGTGGCAAGCCGCCATGGGGCTTCCCCGCACACGCGGGCCCGTGGGGGTTTCCTTACTTATCTCCCTCATTCTTTTCATCTCGATCATGGGTGTGGGGGCTGCCGCCTACACGGCGGCCAATGACATCGGCTCTGTGCAGGTATCGGGTCGGGCTGCACCGCAGCCTGTGCTGTGCAGAGAGGATTTATGCATCTACCCTGGTATCTCCGAGCTGGACCCCGTCACTCTGGATGCAGCGCTGCACTCCCTGGGTGCTGCGACGGTGGTTCACCGGCCGCCTGACCCACTGGAGAGCGGTGCTGCAAGCTACTACCGTGGACATTGTGGTGACGGTGCCCCTCTGAACTTTGACCCCGAGTAGTTTTCCTTCTGGCTCTGGCAGTACACCACTCTGGTGGTGTGCTGAGATGTGCTTTGACCTCAACATGGTCTTCAATTTGCTTTATGCTTTGCTTTGACACCTACAATCTTCAATCTGGTTTGCTTACACAGTGCCTTTCAGTTGTTTAGCGGGAGCTCCTTACCCGTAGGTTTCTGCACTTGTGCTAGCTAGAGGGTTTCAATTTGTGTATCAGAATAGCACAGTTGGATTGGCAGTTAGGTTTGTCACCCTAGCTCCTACCCTAACTTATCTTAACTTCTCTGACTTACCTGTCAGTCACCACCCACAGTGCTGGGGTGGTGTGCTGAAATCTGAATAGGCAGCCCTGACCGGGAGTCCCGGTGCAGGCCCCTATGACAGATTCCTAGGTAGCCAACACTGGACCGTGACTGATCCGTAAGCCTGTGCTGTGACACACCGAGTGTCACAGGTAGCTAGACTCGAGACCGTTCCGACTCCGTGACCGTTCCGACTCCGTGACCGTTCCGGGTATATCTAGCTTAGGGTTTATTTCTTATACGAGTTTATCTATATTGGTTCACTGACTGTCTGATATCTTGAACCGGGATATTCCAGTAATGCCTGAAGACCACGAATATGCACACTTCGCACGCACGAGTATACAAAATACGTGCATGTAAAACGCCAAAACAGGCCCGCGACAGGCCGAAACAGTCAAAAAAATCGATTTCTGTTGAAATTTGGCCCAAAAAATATTTTCCCCCAAAATTTCAAATTGCGATATCCATCCGGAGTGCTTAGGCGATATGCGAAAACCCTCATTTCCACGAATATGTGCACTCCACACGCGTGGAGTGGCGTAGAACGCCAAAACAGGCCCGCGACAGGCCGAAACAGGCAAAAAAATTCGATTTCTGTTGAAAACTTGAAATTTGGGCCAAAAAAATATTTTCCCCCAAAATTTCAAATTGCGATTCCCATTAGGAGTGCTTAGGTGATATGTGAAAATCCTCATTTCCACGAATATGTGCACTCCACACGCGCGGAGTGGCGTAGATCGCCAAAATAGGCCCGCGACAGGCCGAAACAGGCAAAAAAATCGATTTCTGTTGAAATTTGGGGCCAAAAAATATTTTTTTCCAAAATTTCAAATTGCGATTCCCATCAAGAGTGCTTAGGTGATATGTGATCACCCTCATTTCCACGAATATGTGCACTCCACACGCGCGGAGTGGCGTAGAACGCCAAAATAGGCCCACAATTGGCCGAAACAGGCAAAAAAATCGATTTCAGTTGAAATTTGGGCCCAAAAAATATTTTTTTCCAAAATTTCATATTGCCATTCCCATCAGGAGTGCTTAGGTGATATGTGAAAACCCTCATTTCCACGAATATGTGCACTCCACACGCGCGGAGTGGCGTAGAACGCCAAAACAGGCCCGCGACAGGCCAAAACCGGCAAAAAAACGCGATTTTCGGCCGATTTGGGCCGAAAAAATATTTTTTTTCAAAATTTCAAATTGCGGTGACCATCAGGATTAATTACGTGATATGTGAAACCCCTCAATTCCACGAATCGCTGCACTCCTCACCCGCGTAATGGTGTAGAACGCCAAAACAAGCTAAAAACAACGGTTTTTTGGCGATTTCACCCTGAAAAAATATTTTTTTTGAAAAATATTTTTCGAAAAGTCCTTAGAATTCATGCGATTCCACTGCGACCGAAGTCCGATATAGCGATTCCATGGATATCATCGATTATGCATTTCGGCCATCTCACTCGTGCGACCGCTCCATGTTGCGGTGTGCTACGGGGCCTTTCATCCGCCTGCGCAAGCATGTCACACGCATCCGCCGGGAATAAGTTTGACGGGAATGAGCCCGGAAGATGCGCAGAAGACGCTCCGTCGGGACGTCTTCGGAACGACTTCCGACGGAGCGTGCAGGTATACATCTTTCATGGAGATACGGGCATGCCGTGCCAACCGGTTCGCACCTTCGTGTTGGCCTCTCCGGGGGGGAGGGGGTCACGGTTGGACGTGATACCAACGGCGGCCCCGTCATCCCCTTGCGTCTCACCCACCAACTCGACGGGCGTGGGAGGCATGTTGCGGTGTGCTACGGGGCCTTTCATCCGCCTGCGCAAGCATGTCACACGCATCCGCCGGGAATAAGCTTGACCGGAGTGATCCCGGAAGATGCGCAGAAGACGCTCCGTCGGGACGTCTTCGGAACGACTTCCGACGGAGCGTGCAGGCATACATCTTTCATGGAGATACGGGCATGCCGTGCCAACCGGTTCGCACCTTCGTGTTGGCATCTCCGGGGGGAGGGGGTCACGGTTGGGCGTGATACCAACGGCGGCCCCGTCATCTTCTTGCGTCTCACCCGCCAACTCGACGGGCGTGGGAGGCATATTGCGGTGTGCTACGGGGCCTTTCATCCGCCTGCGCAAGCATGTCACGCGCATCCGCCGGGAATAAGCTTGACTGGAATGAGCCCGCAAGATGCGCGGAAGACGCTCGGGACGTCTTCGGGACGACTTCCGATGAAGCGTGCAGGCATACATCTTTCATGGCGATACGGGCATGCCATGCCAACCGGTTCGCACCTTCGTGTTGGAATCTCCGGGGGGAGGGGGTCACGGTTGGACGTGATACCAACGGCGGCCCCGTCATCTTCTTGCGTCTCACCCGCCAACTCGACGGGCGTGGGAGGCATGTTGCGGTGTGCTACGGGGCCTTTCATCCGCCTGCGCAAGCATGTCACACGCATCCGCCGGGAATAAGCTTGACCGGAATGCGCCCGGAAGATGCGCGGAAGACGTTAGGAACGTCTTCGGAACGACTTCCGACGGAGCGTGCAGGCATACATCTTTCATGGAGATACGGGCATGCCGTGCCAACCGATTCGCACCTTCGTGTTGGCCTCTCCGGGGGAGGGTCCTCGGGCTCATGGACTTCGGTATAGGTCATGTCCACAACTTCATCCATTGGGGCCGGAGGTGAAGGTGTAAGCATTTGCGGATTCATCCGCCTATCCCCATCACTCACAAGCTCCGAAGGACGATGATATGGTTCGCCCGATGCGATTGCATCCCGTATCTTCAACACCATTCCTTGGAGGTTGACGCCAATGGGAGGCTCAAGCAGCCACTTATTATGTTGTCGAAAGTGCACCGTGCCCGGATCATCGGCCAAGTCCAATGGATCGGAGAAAATGTCCTCCCACGTATGCTCCTTAAAGCCCGGTTCATGCAAGTCTGAAATTGCTTGCACATAGCCAAAAAACTCTTGAACCGAGAAAAGCACATGAGTGGGCTCGGCTAAGTCGAAAGGTGGCCGGTTGCTTTGACGCGGCACGCAAATACGAACCGCGTCCTCATGATCTTCAGCCCTGCAAAAACATTGTGATGGTGAATTCATAGAAGACACGTGGAAGACGTCCGGAAGTTGCGCAGAAGATGTTCCACACATCTTCGGTTGTATGCATTCTAAACTGCATAAATGTGCATGATAGATGCATGTGGGTTATGGAGACAGCAAGCACCTTGTTGCAGGGGAATGCTCATGAATGTAGACGGATTCCCCGAGCCATGCCGCCATCTCATGATCCAGCTCGCGGGATGGCGACACCGTAGACAACCAATCGTGCACCGCTGCCATCTTCCCCTTCAAGACCTCCGGCTTGGATTGACGGAAGACCTCCGCCGCGGATTCGGGGGGGGGTTTAGTGAGCATCGCTCGTTTGAAGGACGACATTTTGGTCTTTGGGGGCGCTTCCCCCTTTTGGAGATGCGCGGCACGTTTACTTGCCATTCTATCTCCTATACAAAGGACACTTGGCCAAGGTAGTGCGGAGGGCATCCTGAAGACAAACACTCAGAAGACGTTCAGAAGTCACTCAGAAGACACGCGGAAGACATCTCCCGACATCTTCCGGACGTCTTCTTGACTGTGCTTGCGGAAGATACCCCAGATACCTTCTGTACATCTTCCGAACACCTTCGGGGAATATATGTCTTCCTGAACCCAGAAGAGGTGCGGAAGACACGCGGAAGACACGCAGAAGACACGCGGAAGACATTTCCTGACATCTTCCGGACGTCCTCTTGACTGTGCTTGCGGAAGATACCCCAGATATCTTCTGTACATCTTCCGGATGTCTTAGAGATGTCTTTGAGGAAGACATGTCTTCTGGAAATCTGCAACTTGTAGAAGTTCCCGTCAACGTCTTAACACCCCTCTTCGGGGCGTCTTCCTCATTTTTTTGAGGATCTTCTACGCGTCTTCTAATGTCTACCTAAATATTAATAAAAAGTCAGGAAGGCGCCCCGAAGAGAACTCAAAAGACATTTGGTGGAACTGCGGCGTGTCTTCTACAAGTTTCTGATTTCCAGAAGACATGTCTTCCTCAAAGACATCTCTGGAGGGTAACAAGATGCACAGAAGATATCTGGGGTATCTTCCGAATGTTTTTTGGTTTTTTTTTGTATTTTTTGAAGAAAAAAACTATAAAAAATCGCGAAAAAACAAAAAAAAAACATATAAGGTGCGCAATATTGGGCAAAACCGTACTGTGAAGGTAGAATTGCAAAAAAAACAAGTGGTTTGTTCGGGAGAGGGTCAAACGTACCAAGTTACTAAGTTAAAACGGCCGCCTAATTTGGTAGAAGAAACTGCTCTTGTTTTAGAGCACCATCGCTCCTAGCAACGGTCGAAGAGTCGATCACGCGCGCAGCGGACAGTGCAATCTGCGGTCCAGATAAACCCCCCCCGTCTTAATCGGACGGGACGAAAGATGAGGAAGGGGTGTCAAAAAACTTACAAGCACGAAATTCGACGGGGTCAGTGTCACCGTGATCGCGAAAAACGATTTCCCACCTGTGGATCAAAGGCAGGAAAAATCTGGGCCCCATAGAAACTCCAGACTGCAAATCGAAAAAGGGTATGGCGTCTGAAGGGCCTTAATTAATTAAAGACGCCGGCGTCATTAGCTCCTATTGGCGCCCGATCACTACACGTCGTTCGGCTCATGTCGCATCAGCCCCACGGCGAGTTTGAACCGCCGCCTCGCGGCCCGAAGACCGGGCAACAGGTCATCCCCACCACTCGGCTACGACAGCTCCAGACTGCTATCTTGGATTTTTCGAACTGTGCCCGGAGGCACAGCGTGAGCCGATATGCCTATGCGTCTGTATGTGTGTCATCGGGAGTAATCTGGGATTGGCACGATGACAGTGAAATTGGGCTTGAAATCACGATGAGAATGAGTACCAGATGTCCGGGGTATGACAGTATGACACTATGACAGTATGACACTATGACACTATAGTAGTATGACAGTACTGTGGGGGGTGTCATCGTGGCACTCAGTCAGACCCTCGAAGGATGGTCAGATTCGCATCGGGGTTGAAAAGACAATGAAATCGAATATCAGATGTCAGGGCTATGACAGTATGACAGTATGACACTATGACAGTATGACAGTATGACAGTACAGTAGTATGACAGTACTGTGGGGCAGTCATCGTGTCGGTCTGTCGACATAGCATCTGAATCGAGAATGACGAATCGGAATTAGAAATGAGATCGGATCGGGAATTGAACGTTGAGCCGAAGTGTGACATCGGCTGTCGAGTGGTTGACCCTGCAACCTGAGTGACGAGTGAATAAGTGGAGCACTTGAAAAGTGTTTAGCCTTCAGAACTCGGAACCGAATTATCGTTTGTACCTCAATCTGGCCCTGATCCAGTATATTATAAAATCCGAATTGTGTACCTTTGCACGTTCAATCAAAAACATATTTCCGAGCATCTGTCGTAGTGCCCCAGGCACAATTGGTATCAATAAGCGTCATCTGAACACCTCCGCGCGTTCAGCCACGGCCACACCGTAACTTCCGTTATACTGAGGGGGGACCGTACTTTTGGGAAACTTTGCGCAACTTTCACGTCAGAAATACCATTTTTTTTCAAAGAAGGAACCCGTATGCTGCTCCCAAAAGTCACCAGACATCAGCATAACGTCCCCTTAACACTGGGGGCCCAACCAGGCTCTCGTTGGTCAAGATTGGTTTTCCGATCTTAAGTTCCAAGTCTGCCCCAGGCTACAAACAACCGTCAGGGAGCACCCTAAATGGCTACTGCCCGGTGGTACTAGTCATAGTACCAGAATCGAATCTGGTACTATCACAAGTACCAAAACGCTAGAATTTTTTTTGATGTCCTCCTCCATCCTGATGGTGATATCCATGATATACCATTACCTTAACCCCTCTTCCGGTAAGTCGATGTTGCCATTATGGTGTTGCCCGCCTTTTTTTGAATAACTCTCGTGTCCGTGGTCCAATTCGAAGTTTAAAGATACCGCCGGAAACGTCTCGGCGAGGCGCATCGCGCTGCACCGTGCATAATATATTGTTGTAAACATGCCCAAAGCGTTTCGGTGTCATGTTACAAATTGAGATTGTTACATACGCTCAACATATTCCCAACTATAAACCCTAATATTGACCCTAATGTCGGCTCCATAAACCCTATAAAGTTCATATTCTAGGTCCACGGTCAAAACGAGGGTTGTTACATCATTAGGGTTTGTGTATCTTAAATGTAACTAACTTGTATGTGTCGGTTTTCATTTAACTTGGAATTTTATGCAAAATGTTGCTTCTTCACAATTTCCATACACATGTTTGAACGCGCCTTGATGCGACGTTTTCAGATCTGTTTTCAAAATTGTGATCGGAGGTCAAATGCCTTAACAAATCAAAATTGAGTACAGGATTTTCGATGCTTCGTTTTCGAAGCACATACCGGAAGAGGGGTTAACGACCCAAACTGAGTTGTATTATGCCCCATTGGTCCATAGGTTACGTGTAGCCCTCCCAGTGGATGCATATTGCCAACAAGGTGGAGTTTTGTGTTGCACGATGGTGTCTCACTTGTCTTCGAAATCATGGCGCTACTTTCGGATTTTTTTTGAACAGACTTGGGATTCTATTCAACCCAGCGATGGCTCAAATTGAAGCTGTATAACATGGCCAATGATGGATGTGAGCATGGGGCAGTTGGCATACTGCCCGTCGCTGAAACCGCGACATGCTAAACATCCCATCTCCACCAAATGGTCCAACTCAAGATTCCTTAAGTAC
>LGRX02035727.1:0-29698 GCA_001247695.2 Cymbomonas tetramitiformis
TGTCACCAACTTTCATTCTGGGAGCTTTGCGGACTGCGTCACATGTCGTAAAACCTGGCGACCACCTACCTGATCACAAAGTGTCGCCAACGACGACGACGACAACGACGACGCATGAAACGCCGCATGGGCCCTCCGTCGGAGACGGGAGGATAAACTGTTTGGTGCAACAAAACTGCGAAGTGGCTCAGTCAAACTGTCCATCGCTGTGCTACTCCGTGCTTGGAGGTCAGTGCTACACGCAGTGTGACGACGATGGTGTTTCCCGAGCTCAATGCTGGATGCGGGAGTGTCTTGCTCATAATGGCTTAAAGATGTTTAAGTTGATGTTTGCTTCGATACGGGGTAACCGCAAAGGAGAGGTTATCGACTTGTCCGACGCTTGATCTTTGTTCCTGTTAAAAGTCGTTTTAAGAGCTCTTCGTGTCACTAGCTCTAGAAAATACTCCGGAAATGTTTCCAACCAACCGCCAACTTCGTGCGACACATAACTTTAGTCAACTTGCGGGCTCATTTATGCAGTGGGGATTCCTTGTTTGGGTAGCTGCTTGTTTCTGGAATCTTGTGGCCTCGGGCAACCGTAATATGAATTTGAGGTGCGAACAACTTACTAACTGGATAAGAGCAGCTTGTCGACAGAGTCTCCACGCCGCTATTCTGCTCCCAGTCCCTTGTATTGTTCTCCCCCCCCCTCAACCCGTAAGCGTCGTGCTCCTTGCGTTTGCACCAACGAAGGTATTCGTGCTTGTCACAATATATTCTTCTCTCCATAGCGGATCATTTCATTTCCGGAATCTGCGTTGTCTTTCGTATGCCTATTGTTGGACTGTATTGGATTACCCTTTCTAAGGTTCGTCGTTGTGTCATCCAAGTTCGCGTCAGTGCGTTTGCTCTGGGTGAACTTGATGTTTTAGGCTCGATAAGTTGGAATTGTCGCTCTCAACGTTAACGAAGCAAACGGTGCAGCTGCAGGTTTCCAGTCCCTCCCACCCCTCGGCCGCTCTTTGAACGTTTACAGCTTGGGAAAACAGAAACGCCCTTCTGAGCTCCTACAATTTGAGGGCTCGGTACGTTAAGCAAGCACGCTAACATGGTCGACGTGCTTTCGTTAATATACTTGAAGGTCATTTCTTGTTTGACGTGTTGCACTCAAGACCCACGACAGTGTTAATCGCACTGTGTGCTAATGTTGTGTTCCATAGCATACACCTGGCGAAGGCCTGTGAAGCAACCGTAGATACAGAAAGAAACTGCTCCTGACTGTAATCAGCTACCTAATGCTGGAAACACAAACAGGTTCGAGTTGTTTGATAGTATGTGTCCGGGGTCTTGGCTTTGCTGTTTGTAAGGACGAAAACCAAAGCGCAACTATATCTTACACTCAAGTGGGCGACCAACCTTGTCTGCGTGAGGAGCACAATGTCTCCCGAAAGGTCAGCGAAACTCATTGTCGTCCGAGTGAAGCACAGAGATTCCCAAGGGAGACCAGGAAACTAACTGAAGGAATTTCACTCCTGGCGTGCCGACTGTATTACGCATATGTATCCCCCTTCCTTAGTGGCACTATATGTTATGGTACATATATATATATATATATAATATATCTTAGTGTCACCTGATGTGAATCAATGCCTTTGAAGCCTCAACGCTACAGGGTTCGAGTTTTCGAATTCACACAATCACGCCACTTGCCGACACTCTCCTTATGGGACGTTGAGTCCTTGTGGCACTGTCTTTGCAGGCAGGCCACACCTCTCAATACCCTGAAGCTCAACTGCACAGTCTGGGGCTGCGGCATGGTACAGACAAAGCTTACCGGCACGGATACACATCAGCATACGAGAAGTACCTTGGACCCTCCAGGTGAAGTCCAGCTTCGTGAACACGTGAAGTAGGATATGTGCAGTGTGACTTATGCCACTTCACACCAATACAAAGTTGTTGCCGCGCTTTTCAGGGATATGGATGTTTTCCAAGTAAGCTCCTCGGTTTGTAAGTTATGTTGGAATGTTATACATAGTTATCCCTTTGTGTTACCTTTCTTATTCTGAAAGGAAAACAACGTTTCACAGGACATCCTTCAAGGTATTCATGGAGATTGGAGTCCTTAACGGCGCTTCCCTGCGCATGTGGAGAGATTGGCTTCCAGCTGTGCAGGTCGTTGGTGTTGATCTTTATGATAAGTCAGAGCACCTACACCAAGACTCCGAACGCATATTGCTACGGAGTCCCATAAACCAAACCAATGAAAATTCTATGAGGGAAATAATTGAAGAGTGGGATCCAGACGTAGTGCTGGAGGACGGCTGTCATCGAGAATATTGCCAGCAACACACACTTTCCATCGTCTTCCCCCTTCTTAAGTCGGGGGGCTTCTACATAATCGAGGATCTGCATGAGTGTGTATACAAGAACCAAGAAGTTTGTGTTAAACCTTTGACGTATACACTTTTGAAATCTTTTCAAAAACCAAACTGGACTGCGAAGGGATGTGTGCAAAACTATTTGCAAATCAAGGAGAGTTTGGGCAGCATGTTTTTTTACAAACACCCTTCCTGTGGTAAATGCTGCTCATCTATCACAGCAATACTCCGGAAAAATTGAAATATGAATGAAAAGTCCAAAGCACTGGCTGACATCTAGCTTATAATCGGAACATAATATATTTTTGTTTTTGTAAATATGTTGGCTATTAAAAGGTTTCCTTATGTGACATCGGGTGCACATCAGGTGTGCTAGGGTTGATGAGAGATGAAATATATTTTTAAAAACATACATAAGTATTTCAAGAGTCGAAGCAGAGAATTGATGTCGTTGGGGATTAGGATTTGGGATTAGGATTTAAGGCTCTAAGTTCATAAAATGTGTAACCTAGTGTTTTTATTCTCAGTACACTTCATGAGACATGGCTGGAGTCACACAATGGTGAGGAAGGACAGAACATGGAGCAAGTATTATATATGCGTATGTCGGAGGATCCGATGCTAAAACCCTCCTCTCGCTGGTTGCCAGGTTTTTAAAAGTACCGCTAGACCCAAGTAGTATGTAGGTACGTTCACCGACAAAATTATATCCAACCCCCAAAAAGCGTAGGCGAGGCCTACGGTTGGATATAAGTATACCAGTCAACGCACCCACATTCTACTGCCTACGTGTCAAACCCTTGGCAAACCGGCGAGTTTCCGGTGAATTTATCCGGTGAGCTTTCCGATTAAAATAAATGTAAATATGATAAATTAGAAGTAAAGAATTTATCATAAATAAAATAGAAAAAATCAAAATACGCTAAAATCAATCTAAATCTGATTTATTAAAACGAAATTTGAGCATATATTTGATGATGAGGACTGATAAAAACTTGAAGCGCTCTTCGGATAAACAAACCCCGAGTTTAATGAACCTGATACGGCATACGGTCAACCTAAATGCGGTTATATGGAGACAATAACTGACAAAGACATAAGCGGCAGCATAATTATGACATATTACATAATGCGGCATATTTTGAGATGTGAGAAAAACTATATCAAAACACGAGCGGAATTGCAAGCAACCACTCATGGGACCTTTATTATGCTTTTCCACCTAATGACGGGACTTAGCAAAATGAAGCTAAACCCTATACAGTATTTCCCGGGACCCAGAGTTATCATAAACCTAGCCCACAAAAGACCAAAGGCCTGCAAAAGGATAAGTAAGAACGCCTTGAAGTACATGATCCAAAACCCCAAAACGGTATGGTTTTGGGAGAGGGCTCAGACCATAAATACAAAGAAACCAAAAATGAATTCACCTTTAAGTATAATCCGACACAAAGCTTACCGCAAGAAGGCGAGCAAAAACAAACAACATAATGTGTTAGAACCCGAACAGATGTTAAGCGGTGGAGCAAGCACCGAAGATAATACGGCGGATAAAAATAATATGGATACGGAATCAATTCGCTCAGATAAGGGGTGGTTAAATGCAACCCATGTTGGTGATGCAATGAGAACTCGGGACCCTAGTACTATTGCCCCCATGGATCTTACAAACATGATGCTAAAGATGACAACGGCGGACCAAAATCTCACACAACTCATTATCAGCAGACTCATGAAATATGGCCACACACAAATAGACATGTGTGACAATATACACTGGCGACTCTTCATGATCCGTATGTCATCATCTGGGAAAATTGAAGCTTACATATATGACCCCTTAGGAGATAAAGCGGAAAGAGAACTGATTGATATGATTGTGGCAGGACTCAAAATCTGGCTGGAAAACCTTAAAGTCACCACTAAGTATAAGGAGTCTACAGTTACCATTAGCGAGGATACATTTCAAACAGATACATACAACTGTGGCACATGGGTAGCTAAAACTGCGTCCAGATGGGCTGAATGGAATAGAGGTTTTCATCAGACCTCATTTTTTGAGTATCTAAAATATGACTTGTGTAGCGGGGATTATGGCGACATAACCATGCAAAAGGAAATACACAAATACCGTTTACAAATCAGGAAAGAAGTAGGACTGCTGGACAAAAACACTCACAACACACTTGAGCCCAATAACCTGGAGCCTACTGGAAATGACACGGTAAACAAAGGCCTAAATATGAACCCATCCTCTCACCATACTCTCACACGGAAAGGAGCTACATCCAAAAAAACAGATAGAAACTTTGATAGAGACTTTTAGACTGGGATGGAAGACACACACCACCAATGGAACAATTGTCTCAGAAGCCATCGAATCACACAGGAAATATCATCACACCTCAGACACGGGAAACACCAACATACAAATCCATCTCATTGTGACCAATGAAATATGGTCAACCGCAGTTCATATCATTCCAGAAAGAAAGATTGTTTACTATGATTTTGATATCTCAACCAATAAACACCCGAAAGACATGCTTACATCTCTTCCTCGAGACCTAACTGTGCACCGCATAAACCTGAAATTGGGGGTTCATCCGAATAACATGGGGGTTTTTAATTTTGCACTAGCCCACAAAGCATCTCACATACTGCACAGCACCAAATTCTTCTCTGCAACACAATTAAACAGAGATTTGCTACACGAACTTGAAAACCTAAATATTAGAATTCTTCCACAAACGAGCAGAGAAGCTAGGATAACCAAACACGAAAATAGCAAGGCCATTTCGATCATACGACAATCACTCAGAACTCATCTCCCGAAAACCGATACACATCCAACAAGGCCGAGAAGTCCCGACAACCTAGACCGAAAGACCACCGACATCGCTTATAACCGCCTCACCTCAGGTAAAGGAAACCACTCTCGCGTACCCCCCACATATGGATACCGCGGGAAACACTCTCATAAACAAAAGAGAATAATCCTGAAAACCAAATGCACAAACAAAATCTTTGATTGTGAGAATATCTATGACGTAGATGGCAGGTGCATACTTCAAAAAGCAAAACACAAAAGTGTCACTAAACAGTCAGAAGAATTAGACCGACTTACAAAACTACAACACGCACAACTCTCGGAAAACTTGATTATAATGGGTATGAATATGAGAGGTCTCCGACACCACAAAGAAGATAAAGACAGCTTTATTAAATTAGAAACAATCTGCAATCTGCTAATTGACAAACGGGCCGATATAATATGCATATCAGAAACCAAGGTGAATATTGAAAACCTTGCACTGATTAAAACCCTAACGACACAAAAAGGAATTCAATTTCGCACATCTCATGTAAATGAAAGAGCTTCCATAGGCTCCATGATCCTATGGAATCCGGAAAGATTACCACTATCCACCTCGGTCACCACAATTGATGGAGATGCCAAGAGAGCAGTAATGACTAAATTTTCTGGTAAGAACGGGTTTGAACTCTACATAGCCAGCGGCTATATGAACGACGCCACACTAGTAGATGAGCAAGTGGAATTATATGACACACTCACCGATTGGGCAGGAAAGGCGGGAAATAATTCAAATAAAGCCTACATCAAGGTATGGCTTACGCGAGGTCGACTTTACACAAAACTTCCGATTTTCTAGATCGTGAGATAAATGCGATTGAAGTGTGCTCTTAAGTATGGTTAAGTATGGGAGGTAACCGAGCGGTATCGGCCATAACTTTTCAATGCCTGGGTCAATTGTATACCCAGAGCGCGCAATATGTTTAGATTGGTTTAAGCGACATGTTTATCGAATAAAAATATTTTCCGAAGTTTTGTGTAAAGTCGACCTCGCGTAAGCCATACCTTGACATAGAGATATGTGACAAAAACTGCACCATCACTCCAAATCAGCGGGTGAAAGGTGAAAATAACATGTCAAATCAAGAGCATGTTGAAAAGAATAAGCATCTTTTAACGTATTTCAACAATGACAGATGTTCTCTTAAGGAACTGATAATGGACCGGAACCCAAACACATAAATTTTCACACATGTTATATCCAAAACCTCAAAAGCAAAACTTACCCATATCATGGCCAACACAACTATGGCGGAAATGACAGTTAAATCTGGATGGACAGAGGAAAACCCTTATATCATCTCCGATCACGGGATAGTATGGGCTGAATTTAAACTTCCTCGAGACAATACTAAACCCGAGATACCCACAGATACAACTGTGCCAACACCTAGATTCAATGGTGCCAAGGAAATCACACATGACGAATACCCAGGGTATCCAATCAGAATGATAAATAAACATACGGATACAAAACGGAAAATCAATAAGAAGGAGATTGCGGGACTTCTTGAAGCAAACGGATACAGCACGAATGAACTTGTGCACGCATGCATCAATAGATACAAAGCAAGAGCCGCAATCAGCATCATCAAGGGGGACACCACGGATCTCGACCTAAGACGTGTAAATACAGACGGCAACCCCATAACAGTGAAGAGGCTCATAGCAAAAAATGAAGAGACGGATAACATAGAACAATGTCTAAAATGGCACAACAAACCCAAAGAATGGTGGATTCACCTTAAAAGCCCGTGGCATGCAGCTCACTTTCTTTCTAGAGGCAAGGGGATGCCAGAAGGTGGTTTAAACTTAGGCCATAATGACAAAGACAACATCGGGCATATAGGCTCACCTCATCTTCTAAACAAGAAAAATGTAAATGCCTACCTAAAACGACACCTTTCATTCAGCTCACTGGAGGTTAAGAAAATCATGAAATCCAGCACAGACGAGTCCATATGTAATTCTGGATTCAGGAACTAGAGTCAATGTAAAACTCCATTCCTATTTCAGACGATGAAACCCTTATTTTCTTAGGTGCAATACCTTATCTTAAGGAATAGTCATTTTCAATACAAGTTTCAATCGATTTTCTCAAATCTGTCACTTTTATGATGATCAGACTGGTCAATTTTACAGCATAACCCACTTCCCCTTGCTGAAGGAGATGACTCCTGTCAAAGGGCGGTATGTTGGCTGTTTTCATATGACACATGGAAAACATGAGTGGCTCGACAATCTTGGAGAATTTCGGGATAAATATCCTGAATTGGCCGACCATGCCCAAGAATGACCGAAGGTTAGACTTGTCATCTTTTAGACATGCGGCGTAGAGGTTGCTTGCCAACAGTTGGGCCATAGGCTGGATAGCTATATACTGTATGATAGCTATATTGGAGGCTGAATAGCCACGATCGCACGGACTCTGTCTTTTATGATGGATAGACTTTTGAGATGTGGTGTCCGATAAATCAATACATCTGATAACAACTCAACCTTAAAAGGTCTGATGAAGAGTTGATGATCTCTGTTGCACTGTATTTTTTTTGATGTGCACCACTGAAATGCCTCGTGATATAATAATCTCACCGAATAGGCTTTGTGCAATGGCGGTATGATCAGATATGTAATGATCAATGAAGACAAGATGACCAGTATGGCTTATTCAGCAGGCATGACTACCTCAAAGAGATGCCAATACACGGATACATTTCAAGACATAAGGGCAATAGACTTATTATGTAGCCTTTAAGGGTAGGGTACAGTCAGTTTTGGTCTGATTTACCCTATTTAATGTAATAATTCGCCATTAAATGAGTATTTCGACCTAGGGGACGTCACATAGTGCAAAATGACCGTGAACAAGCCTAGTTTCGGCAGAAATTCACGGTAGAGGGCATTTGAGTTCATATATCACCCCAATGCTGCTCACCGTTGATTCAAACATCAGGAATCTGCTGTAAATTTCGAAATATCGGGGAAATTCATGGGGGTGAATTTCCAGCATAGAAGTCCTTTTTTTTTAGGTAGGTCTCATCTATATGAGTTGAAAAATGATTTCCACCCAACTAGAAAAAAGTGGTAAGGCCAATCTCAAGATATTCCTATTTTCGTACAGGGGGGGGGCTGAAAACAGCACCCCCCCTGATAAATAAATTCATAGATGAAAATTTGCCTTACCACTTTTTTCCGGTTGGGTGGAATTCATTTTTCAACTCACGTAGACGAGGTCTACCTGAAAAAAAAAGACTTCTATGTTGGAAATTCACCCCCATGAACCGCCCCGATATTTCGAAATTTCACAGAAAACAGCAGTTTTGAGTTACATATGTGTTACATGGATCATACATCTCTATATACATACATTATTTACATATGTTACATTCTACTATTCATCTCATGCAATTATGTCATAAGCATGAGATCTACCCCACCCTGGCAATCCACTTCGCCCTCCGTCTCCGGTGCGTCCCGCTTGCTCCTATCCTTATTTGCCTTCCTGCACTTCCGCTTCTTCCTTCCAACCCGTGTGACCCGCTCCGCGCCTTCCCGTTTCCTCTTTGCATCCCACCGTTCATCACACTCTACCATGCACTTGGGCACCGGCAACCCATGCCGCAACATAATATCTTCCCTATATGCCATACCCTTGTTCTTTGAGGCCACACAGTTGAAGCCAGCATAGTGATACATCCCCCCTTGCCCGTGTTGCTGAGTCTTCCCCCCCGGCAAAAACCCCTTACGAGACTCCCATTCGTTGACTCACGAAATACCCCCCCCCACACACACACACACTGACACACCGGTTTGACCTCAGCTGTTGAGCTGCTTTTTGTCATTTCATTATACCGTTACTGTTATTCGTTTTGGGGAGGGTGACGGAAATTGTGATCCCCGGCGCCGAGAAAATTATTCTATACATAGGGTGTAGCAAGCTCGCGGCAACCTGCGGAGTCTCCTATGTTTTGCCTTGCGTAGTTTGCTTGGCGTTTTAAAACAGACAAGGAGTTGCTTACGTGTGCATAATTCTGTGCAATATTGGTCCTGGCATCAAACGGTACTTTTGGGGCTGCAGTCTGAGTTGGGACGAACCCCGCACAGCTTGGGTTGAATTCCCAACAGTTCCTGGGTGCGCGTGTAGTGTTCTGCTATTGGCGGACGAGCTCCTACGTATACGTACTGTAATACCGGATGGGAGCCCGTAACAACAGGAGACACGCAGTCCTCATTGCACGTGTGATATAGGGGGAATCCAGATAGAACCCTGACTGCTGAGCGACGCACCCGTCTGCGAATCGTACAATCATTGTGATGCCTTCAGTGTTTAGGTTTGGTGTGCATAAGAATCGCGCAAGTGTCGATGTAGATGCCATTCACCGCCATGAGATGGTGCACCGACCATGCCCCGTATGCAATTTGCACCAGTGGAATTTGATGACGATGGCAAACCGCCCTGTTTCCGATGCTCACAGGCATGCTATGATAATGGCTATGTGGCGCTTTACCCGGCGAACTCGGGTTTATCTGTTTTTTGAATTGGTACAGCCGCACCTCTGTCCCGATCGCGCTGAATATGCATGGGGTGAAGCATGGATGGACGACTCTGCGATTAATGGTTATTCCGATCGATGGTGTCCACATATTGGTCTATTGTTACCAGAAGACGAAACGACACCTTTTGACGAGTACTGTATCAGTTGCGATTGCCTTAGTTGAGCAGGTATAAAGGCACTCACCTCGCTTGTCATCACAACTCACTTTTCAGCTCTACACTACTCAGAACTGACCACACATAGCCCAAACGCTACCTGAAAACCCCAAGGCAAACTCGTCATGAAATGCGATTATTGTGATCTTCCTGTCAACGTCCGCACATGGTTTAATGCTGGCTCGCATCTTGTTGCGATAAATGACCATAACGAACATTTCGCGTGTATGCGCTGTTCTTGCGAAATATTCATGTGCCAGGACGCAATGAATGACGAAGACGCACGGGGTATACTGGGAGCTGATAGATTATATCATTCCTTTCCGGCGTCTGAAAGGCGTAGAGTGAACCGATTCGGGATCTCTTGCCTAGAAGTAATACAACTAAGTACTTTGCAATGTAATGGCAACACTCTACTATGATGTACGACGCTACGACTATTGGTTGCTGACTTATGGCTTTTGCGACATATCTATATTAGGTCGTGACATGCTGCTACCTATGTTTACTTAGTGCCTCATCACACATATATATATATATTCCCACGCTATACATTCTTTGGTCGGGGTGCGACTCCGCTTGTGGTGTAGTGGAATCCCTAGGAGCACGAGGGCCTTCGATCCGACCTGACTGAGGGAGGGGATCCGATAGACTGGAAAATCGGCACACACATACACACTATATAAAGCTTGCTTTCGCGACATCGCTATCCATTTCTCACTTTCGTTCACCATCCACCCACCTCCTACCACCATTCCAAGAAGATTGATGCGCATCTAGCTTGCCCGATGGTTGACATAAATACGTGTTACTAAAACATGTTCTCCCCTTTATTCGAGCCAGGTACAATCGGCGAGTACGAGCGGCATGCGATGCCTACGCTAAAATAATTGATGGCCGATTGCCCACAGTGCAATGCAGGATTGTTGGCCGGCAATGAGAAGATTGATTAAGGAAACCGGAATGGATACATTGACAACCGATTTAGGCTCTGAATTTACAAACAAGCAGGTACAAGCTTTGTTGCAAGAGAAAGGTGTAAAGCATTACACGTCTCAAGCCGAGGACCATTCACGACAAGGAAAAATCGAGCGGTTTAACAGAACGTTAAAAGGCAAACTTGAACGAGTATTTGCATCCACAGGTAAATCCAATTGGGTAGATTATATTGATACTATTGTTGATAATTATAATGAGACCGGCAACCAAGGGAATGTCAACGATACACCACCCGATAGTATGAATAAGAACCGAGTGATAAGGACGGTTTTGTTAAAGCGCAACGAGACTGCAAAACTATTGCAAAAACTTGACATCAAGCCAGGTGATAACGTACGATTACGTGTAACAAAAAAAAAATTTGATAAGGAGAAGAGGCAATGGAGTACAAAAGTATATAAGGTCAAAAGTCGAAAAGGGTTGGCGTTCGTGATTGAGGACGGTAATGGCGATACCTTAAGCCGGAAATACAAACCACGCGAACTTCTTGAGGTTCAAGGACCCGTGTCGAAATCATCGAAAGAGACTCGTGGTACGAAGACCGATGCAGATAGCAAAGCCTCTGCGAAGGCTGAACGTCAAATAAAAAAGGAGGGTCTCGAAGCCAATACTGAATCCAAGACATCTAGAAATTACGATGGCTACGAGGTAAATGTGTTCATCAGTGACAAGAAATCTCCCAACTACCAGAAAACCCTGAAAGGATACCTAAAATTGAATAAGACCAAGAAAATCAAGCGCAAGTATGAATTGATATTCTATGACAAAACGGAATCTCCTGAGTTTGTAGACATTCCAGACCCAGAGATTACACTGTTGAAAAAAAGAAACAATAGTGTCCCAAAGTGAGATAATGAAAATATATTTTCCTATATATAAAGATCTGAGAATGGGACATAACTTTTATTTGTTTATGATAATATGAGAACAATATTGACCGACGAAGTCGGACGAAGGAATTGTCTAAAAATGATGGGAGTACCCAACGGCTCAAGTGGGAATACGCTTTTCAAAGGATATGGAAACCTTGCTAAAAGCAACTACGTGGTAACGATGCCATCGCAAAACAGTGCGGTATTCTACTATACACTTCAGGAACCATATATTAAATCGGAGTCATTAGTAAGAAATATTCAGGAACATAGCAGTGGCATATATACAAGACCACCGGTAGTAACATGTAACAAACGCCGGCTTCTCATGGTACCGCGCCGGGTTTGTTCAGCTGGTGACACGCATGACAGTGGTGACAGCATGACAGGCTTTGCGAAGATGACCATCTGTGAGATGCAGACTTGTCAGAGAAGATATGGTCACCATCAAATGACCAGGGAATGATAAGACGAAGATGGCAGTGACTCCTTTGCCGCTGACGTGTCAGTCAGAATGCGGTGAACGGTAACATTGTTAGAGCTGGCATGGAATAATGACTTTCCATTGGCCAGATGAAGATTTAAGGGCTAGAACCCGTTACAGTTTTGGGAAATGTGACAGAGCATTGAGATATAAGTAGGCTCTGACCGAAGGTCAGGCTAGTGGACTCATTATTGTTTTGCCTTCGCAAGTACTAGGTGGCTGTTCGCGTGCCAGTGCTAGAGTGCTAAGACAGTTCTGCTCACAGCTTTTGTACACAATAATTCGTATTTTGTGATATAATATCAATTTTGACGGATACATTTTACTGCTGTTTTCATACTTTTTCAAAACAATAATGTCCTGCGCGGAGCGGCTTTTTATTTCAGTGTTAATCCGGAAGTAAAGGCCCTTTGGCGAGAAGTCAGCAGCAGTTGAAAGAGCGGATTCGGAAGTCAGGCGACTCCAGGGGCACCCACGGTGCACTGGCGGACCCTTTTTCTTCCCTGAACTTGGTGGTACTTGCACTGAAAGAGCTACCAGTGACGGCGGCGACGGATCAGCTTTGAATTCACTAGTCATGAGCGGCCTCCTTCTACCCGGTGATATGCTCAACACCTTGTTCTGCAGTGAATCCAGGGGCACCCCTGGTGCACTGGCCTAGCTGCTGACAGGTGTCCTCCAGTTTTGAGCTAATCAGCACGGCATGAGCTTGGGCGGCGGCGGCGACAAAGTCAATCAGCAGTGAATGTACACCTGGATGAGCACCTCTCAGTGGTTCCTTCAGCTGGCCACCTTGTTTGAAGTGAATCCAGGGGCACCCCTGGTGCACTGGCTTAACTGAAAAGCAAGTGTGTGTTACCTGGGAGCTAATCAGCAGCGGCATCTGCCTTGACTTACCGGCTAAGAGTGGATCAACAGCTAATGTGCACCTTGATGAACTACCTTCCAGTGGGTTCTCCAGCTGGCCACCTTGTCTGAAGTGAATCCAGGGACACCCCTGGTGTACTGGCCTAGCTGAAAGGCAGGTGTGCTTGGCCTAGGAGCTAATTAGCGGCGACATCTGCTTTTACTTACCAGCAAAGAAGTGGATCAGCAGTGAGTCACTGCTCTATGTCTGGAACTGCAACTTACGGTTTCTTGGGCAGCTCCACCTTGTCTGACGGTTAATCCAGGGACACCCCTGGTGTACTGGCCTAAGCCTGAAGCAGGGAAAAGCTTGCCAGAGGACTGGCAGCAGCATCAGCCCTGAAGGCGACAACTGAGTGGTCTTTTAAGCGATATTCCCTGGTGTGACACAGTTACCTGGTGGATTCAGAGTTAATTACTTTACCAGCCTGGAGTGCTGCTTACTACTGGAGTGACCTTCTAGTGCTTTATCATAATGTGTTGGAGAATTCTTCTATCTTTTCTACGGTATTGGTCAGCCGGTGAGGCCCTCATGTCACAGGCCACCTTCTGAATCAGCAGTGGTGCTGCGAATCCAGGGGTGCTCAGCACACTGGCTTAGCTCCCAACTCTGCCAGCGACCTTGTACTTGCTTATTGGACTGGGGAGTGAGCTTCTATGCCAGCCATGGTGCCCTTGATTAGCAGTGGTGTTGTGAATCCAGGGGTGCTCAGCACACTGGCCTAGCTCACACCGCTGCGTATCAGTGCTATTCTTGGTGTCGTGGAGTTGCCCTCACTTTCACTGTGCTCCTGATGAACTCTGGCCCAGCTAATCCAGAAGTGCTCAGCACACTGGCCCAGCTTTAACTCTTCCTCGCACGAATATTCTGCATCTGCTGCTGATTCAGAGCGCTGAAGCACAGTGCTGGACCTTTAGGCGTTCGCTGGCCGCACGCGTTTCGTTCTTTCGCTTGTTCAGCAAGGTGAATCCAGGAGCACTCAGTGCACTGGCCTAAGCCAGTCTGAATCAAGCCTCCAGTCTACTGGTGAACGAGCTTTGCGCTGAGAGAGGGGACTCTTCCTTGGTCCCATTGGCTGAGCATTAACACAGTACTTTACCACGGAGGGCGAGGCAGAGCCAAGCGCTGCCTCTGTCCAGTCCAGAGAACGCGAGGCACGACGGCTGGCGCGATAGCGGGTCAGTCAGGACCTTGACACGGAATATATGAGCGCAGAGGGGTCGGGCTCAGAAACCACTCCCTCCGCACCGCCATCACCAGCAGCAACAGCACTCGCAGCAGCAGTAGCAGCCTCAGCGCCTGCAAACCAGTTTCTCTTTGCGCTTGACGACGTAGACGAGATGGATTACTATGACAGGGAGAGCCACTCACTTGACAAGGAAGACGTCAAACTCCAGTACACTGGTGGTAAGAATGAGGACAGAGCGCTCTTCATCAGGCGTTTCGTGGACATGGTAGCAAAAGTGCAGCGGGCTTTTGAGGCCAAGAAGCGTAGGCACACGAAGTCCGCGTCTTTCCATGCGCTCAGTCAGCAGCAGAAGAAGGCCTTCGCTGAGTCCAGGCCAGACTTCAGATCATTGTGGGATAGCATACCCTCGTTTCTAGCCGGGGACGATCATTCCACCTCAGTCGCTTATGACTGGTGGTGCGCTGCCTACCTGAAGGATGGCGTCATGGCTTCACACGCTTGTCATGTCCTGAAGGATCTTACCATGAGAGACGCCTACCAGGGATCTGTGCGTTGTGCGCAGCCTCCTTGTCATGAGCTGGCGCCAGGATCAACCTGGGCAGTTTGTAAGGTGTTCGAGGATGGTGATGAGGATGGCGAGGAGTCTGATGAGTGGGCAGGCGAGGGAACCTCCACGAAGGGTCTCACGGGGCCAGATGGCACTGAAGATTCTCACTACTTTTGGGCCTTGAGGGCTTTCGTTGCAGAGCTCGAAGCTAAATTCTTGATGAAGGGCACCAAAGAGAAGGAGGATCTCTTGATCGCCAAGCCGCAGACCAACGAGCAAGCAATTATGATGGCTGGCTGGTCAGCTCGCGTGACCACTGTTTTAGGGGGGAAACCAACGAGCCAATATATTAAAGGGGAAGCCAACGAGCCAACGAGCCAATATATGCATTTCAACCGGGCCTACCGCCCAAATATGATTGGGACATATGTATAGGTTCAATTTGATGGTATCCGCGCAGGTGTAGTGTTGATATATGATTGGTGAAAAATTATTGAAGATGAGTCACTAATTTGCCACATTTTGTATGTTCCAAAAAATCCGTTTTGAAAAATTTGAGTGTAGAGGTTTGAAATGCGTTCGTCATGGATATATGGGATGGATATATGCCAAACCAGCGTTTAAATAAATTAATATAGGACCTATATATACCACCTTTCATTGGTTAGACACCACAAATCACGGGAGATGGCCAATTAAATTATCGGAACAATGGTCCTCCAGTAGTTCCGGCAGTTGGTGGGAGACTTACGATGAAAAGTTCAGGGGGCAGAGGCAGTGTGCAGAAATTATACAACCATCACAAGATTTTCTCTTGAAAATATATAAATTAACTTTATAGTGGAGCGCCCCCTGAATTTTCGAAACACTTCGGACTTGACCGCGCTTCAAGTAAGCGGTGAAATAACCCCTTTGGGGCATTTTAAAGCAGCTCTAGCGCAGTATTTTATTTTATTTGGTAACAATATTTTGTTTCAGAATGTCCACGCCTTGTTGTGGGCCACTCTAGAAGAGTTTTACGCTAGCGCTTGGAACGCTCGTTGGCTTTGGGAAGTTTCGACGAGATGGTGCACTACGATCTTCTAACAGTTGATTTGTATTTTATTTCCGTTATATTGTATGGTAACATGACAATTTTCTAGCTACGCTTAATCATACGCGTTTGCACTCGATGTTTCTCTTGTTCACAAATTCACAGATCGGCAGACCCTTCGATAGCGGTAAAACTGCTATTCTGACGGCGGTTTGGACTTTACCGGCGTCTTCCTCGCGGAAATCTACCCCATTTAAGTATTTTCATCACTTCATTTGGTTAACTTTCGAGGAGATGGGTGATCTCTTCGCAACCCTATCTTTTTGACGACAGTTTTTTTCAGTTTGCATTGCGAACGTGGCATTAGCTCAAACAGAGCGCCAAACTGCGGTTTGGAGGTCTCGGTTAAAACCCGGGATGCCACACAATAGAAGAGTGTTCAACGACACTCGTTTACTTACCTTCTCCTTTTTGAAAGATTCGCAGGTTTTCAGACCCTTCGATAGCGGGAAAACCGCTATTTTCACGACTATTTTGACTTCACGAGCGTTTTCCTCGCGGAAAACTACCCCATGTAAGTATTTTCATCACTTCCTTTGGTTAACTTTTCGAAGAGATGGGTGATCTCTTCGCAACCCTATCTTTTTGACGACAGTTTTTTTCAGTTTGCATTGCGAACGTGGCATTAGCTCAAACAGAGCGCCAAACTGCGGTTTGGAGGTCTCGGTTAAAACCCGGGATGCCACACAATAAAGGTGTGCTTTCTATCTTCTTTTCGCCCTCTTTGTTTGGACGTCCGATCTTTCCTTTTCTTTAGGCTTGGAGTTCTAACCTTTTCGTTCTTGCGTGCTCCATGTAGGAAAATTACGTTTCGAGTTTCCATCATCTATCTCTTCTACAACGGTATGTTTCTTTTTACCAAAGAATGATCCTTGAACTGTTTGTTAAGGCCCTCAACAACTTGTTAAGGCATTGAACTTTTATTCAGGCCCTGAGCCTTGTACAAATCATACCCTTGCACAGATACGCACATGCGAGATATCATATCTGTGGATAAATAAAAACTGCTAAATGCTACCTTTGCCAAAGCCGTGGTTTGTCATCGGATTCTTGGCCAGTCATCCGAAGCTACCGGAGATATCGACTGAGGTGGACGGAGTTGTGATCCTAAGTTGTGCTTGACAAACATAACTAAATAAATTTCACATTAGTACGTGGCGAATCCATTCTCACTCATCGCGATAGATGTTCGTCAAAGCGTGCGTACTGGACCATATTAGAGTGAGCAGACCGGGTAAGGATTATAAGTCCAATCCCGTTAAGCAGGGCCACTCTATTTGCGATAAAACAAGCCCCCGGTGAAATAACTCCGGAAACAAACACGGGCTCCCCGTTGCCGCCTATGATCCTCCAAAGTAGCTTAAGGAGGGGAGGAAGGGTTGGGTGCACTATATCAGGCCGAGAATCGTTCGATTATAAATCGTTAAATCGTGGGATCATCGTTCGCAAAGCAACGACGGCTAGCGCAAATAATCCGTAACGTACACTTCGGATGCTTTGAGTCGTCACTCTGACGCACGATACGTGTGGATCAATCAGTAATCCAGCGTCAATCTGTATCACGAAACGCAATTCATTGAACCTTGAAACGTCACTCTGAAATACGATACGAACTTCAAAGGGGGCTACATCCTAAGAACTGTAAGGTGAGGGACTAAAGTGGACTCAGTTCCCCCCAATAACCTAAAAGCACCATGAGGGACGCCTCAAATCGGTGTAAGAAGACTGGTACCAGCAAGAAGCGACAACAACAAAGACATCATAGACATATACAAAGGTATGCCCGTTGTGAGGTCACAACTCTTTTAAGAGGGGAGATCTGTCAGGGTCATGACCGATGACATATGTGTCATACGTGTCATACGTGTCATACCTGTCAGACATGTCATACCATACAGGATCATGACCGATGACATATGTGTCATACATGTCATACGTGTCATACCTGTCAGACATGTCATACCATGTCATGTCATGTCATGTCGTCATGTCATGTCATTATATATTATTATGACAGTCGTCAGTACGGTCGACTATGACTGTACATGTCGCCAGATGATAAGTCACATCATCTGTCATTATTCAAGGAAAGACTTGAATGACTCTGTCATCGAGAGTTCGTACGTCGAACTCGAAGATGGCAAAGCAAGATACATCTTGAAGTAACAAACAAGAACCATCTTTGCTTTAAGCATGTGCGGAACACGCATGCGCAGTATGAACGAACTATTCGTTACCACAATACTGGTCGTTCAACCAACGTCTCGGGTTCACAACCCAATGGCGGTACCATCTATGCGATGGGAGACGTATGGTATAGATGAGCGAAGCGTTGGGCTTCAGCAGTATCTTCACACAGAAGTTCTGCAACTCATCCCGCTATTATCTGACGCTTGTGTTTGCCGTTCTACAACACAGCGCATACTTGTATTTTGTATGATATATTGAGGGCTTACTTATCTAGCCCTAACATTCAGGGCCTGAAAACTCATTTTCAGGGCCTGAAAACCATTTTCACCCTGAAAATGAGTTTTCAGGCCCTGAAAACCATTTTCAGGGGGCAAGATGAGGACATGAGAATATAATTCTAAACTTTATATAACACGAAAAGTGAATAATATTTTCAGGCCCTGAAAACCATTTTCAGGGGGCATCTTAAGAGTGTGAATTCGAAATTTTCAGGCCCTGAAAATTGGTGTAAAAATTATATTGTCATATATTATCCATTAAGTTTTTTCTAAGGTGTATAACTAGCCTAGTATAAAACAAGTTCAGACCCCGAAAGTGATTTTCAGGCCCTGAAAACCATTTTCAGGGGGCAATTTTTCAGGGGGCACAAAAAAAAATCAGGGGGCAATCGTAAGTAGCCCCCCATCTGCCGGATTTACTCCTCGTGGTAGGACCAAATCGTCGATTTGGTCCTACCACAAGGACTGCGGGGCAGTAGCCACAATGACGATGAAATTAAATCGTGCCTGTAAAATCGAAAACATTCTAACCATGTGCGCATATAAGAGTGGATATATTCGACATATATCGACATGTAGTGTCGCAAATAGATGGTAAGATAGGTATGCAATAATTGGTAAAGCAAACGGGCATTTAGTGACTAAGCATACCGATCGCAAAAATCCATTATCACAACACATATAGTAAATATACGTTTCTGTTTGTGACAACTGTTAATTTGTGTAGATTGATCTGCGATTTTCTGCGATTTGACCCAGATCTGTGATCGGCGTACACAGCATGTGAACTTATGTAGATTTTTCCTCACAGTGCGATTTGACCCAGATCTGTGATCGGAGTTGATGAGATTACGGGTTGCCATGCTTGTCATTATTAGAAATTGATCTATATATTAAATCTAAGTTTCACTTTCTGACACGCACCAGCTGCAGAAATTATTTGTGATTTATTGAAAAAGTGAGGCAATGGTTACCTAAAATATTTTGGCGTTTCATGCTTTTTTTGCGATTGCGATCCTTGTCATAAACTGAGAATGGTGTATATAGTAATTTTAAGTTTCTCTTTATGACAAAACTTGATTTCTTTTTCTCTTCCGATATCTTATGGCGACCCATATTGTTTTTGGGAGAGTTCATAATCGATTACTAAAGGGTAGACTTCGCTTTTCGTCGTTGAAACATACGATATGCAACCCTAAAACGTGTATTTTACCAACGGACGTGTGCCCGATACGGTCAAAGTGTACATGATGGTTTGTTGATTTTTTCTGCACTGTTTATGTATTTATTTTGATTTTTTTGCTAATTGCAGACGATGCCTCTCTCTGATTCGTTCGGGCGATTTCGTTTTACTATTTTAATTCCGCGTGCTGAATAAAATTGTAAATCGTCAGATTCGTGTAGCTATCTTGTGGTTTAAAATAAGTCTGGTATAATATATAATTTGGGGGGAACTAATAATGAAATAAGTATTTCGCGTTTGACTTTGTTTAGACTTTATATTAATACTGAAATATAAGTTTATACGTAATTATATATGTTTTGTTTAGATCCTTTATAACCGACCAAGCTATAACTATTTATATTTCTATAAAAATCGTCGTAACTGAAATTTATACATATCTATGATATAAATACATTTTCGCAATATGTCTGAAAATAAAACTTTGATATTACTGCAAGTATATCATTAATTTTTTGGTAAGTGTATCGTTTATACTAATTATTTCCAAAAGTTATATACTGTTATGTCCAGGGTTTTTGCTATGACATGACACCTAAAAATATACTGTCATGTCGTCGTAACTAAAAATCAATATATGTCTGCGATATAAATATATTCCGCAATTTATCTGAAAATAAAATTCGGATATTTCTGCAAACATTTATATAAAATTTTGGCAAGTTTATCGTTTTTACTAATGATTTCACAAAAATATATATACTGTCATATAAACAGTTAACGCTCAATGCATTTATAACGACAAAACGTGAATTGTGTTTATAATTATATCCGTCTTGATATTCATGGTTCATGAAATTCTCTATATATAATTTTACAGGCGAAGCGAATTTTTGAATTTATACGATTTATTATTATTTCATGTTAGCATAAATATCTGGAAGCAGCGTCACACGTGTGTTACACCATTTGTCAATGTTGCATAGGTCACCGGGGACACGCGGACTGCTCCCGGACTACACGCGGACTGATCGCGGACTACACGCGGACCACACGCGGACTGATCACGGACTCCCGCGGACAAAATCTGGTAGATATCTTTTAACCTCCAATCGGACCGATCGTAAGAAAGATTCTATTTAAAAAAAGATTTTGTGTAACCGCGTTAAGTCCGCGTGTGGTCCGGGAGCATTCCGCAAAATGACAATAGACAATATATATATATATATATTGGGGAAAAAATCGGAGATGAAATCGAAGATTCCCCCTCTTTTGAAAAATCGGGAAAAAATTCAGTGCTTTAACAGTGCGTTTTTAACAGTGCGTTTTTGACGCCCATATCGTAGGCTGTACTACGTATGCTGTATTAATATTCTATGAATTGAAGCCATTGTGTATCAAATGCATATATAAATTAGGTCCTCATTCATGGCAATTCCAGGATTGCTTGAACGGATTCAGAAAATTCAGTGCTTTAACAGTGCGTTTTTAACAGTGCGTTTTTGACGCCCATATCGTAGGCTGTACTACGTATGCTGTATCCATATTATATGAATTGAAGCCATTGTGTATCAAATGCATATATAAATTAGGTCCTCATTCATGGCAATTCCAGGATTGCTTGAACGGATTCAGAAAATTCAGTGCTTTAACAGTGCGTTTTTAACAGTGCGTTTTTGACGCCCATATCGTAGGTTGTACTACGTATGTTGTATTAATATTATATGAATTGCGAGCCATTGTGTATCAAATGCATATTGGGGAAAAAATCGGAGATGAAATCGAAGATTCCCCCTCTTTTGAAAAAATGGGGAAAAATTCGGCGCGTTAACAGTGCAAATATTGACGCCCATATCATAGGCTGTACACGACACAGTGTATGCTGTATGCAACCTCTGCTCCTTATGATTTGGAACCTGCCCAAATTACCTTACCTTACTTACCTTACTTAATCAGCAGCAAAGCGCGAATCCCAACGGGCGACACAGACGAACTTCCGATCTCACGATCGCCAGACGCTAACAATGACAGTGCCACTGCAGTCGCGTACATTCACCGCGACGCCACCCACGCGTTATGGCATGGCATGTTGGGACGCAAAAAGCGAAGCACTGTCGCGCACATGATCTTACGGTCAGATGGCCTAGTGGAGATCTCCTTTTTGAGATCGATCCGCCTAGTATTATATCAATTGAAGCCCCAATGTATTGTATATATAATTTTTAGAAATATTTTGCATATTGGGGAAAAAATCGGAGATGAAATCGAAGATTCCCCCTCTTTTGAAAAATCGGGAAAAAATTCAGTCATTTAACAGTGCGAATTAACAGTGCGTTTTTGACGCCCAAATCGTAGGCTGTACTACGTATGCTGTATCCATATTATATGAATTGAAGCCATTGTGTATAAAATGCATATATAAATTGGGTCCTCATTCATGGCAATTCCAGGATTGCTTGAAGGGATTCAGAACTAGGTTGTGCTTAAACCGTTAACCGGTTTAAACCCGAGGGGGTCATTTTAGGTTTAAACCTAGGTTTAAACCCCCGGAATTTCCCCCCACTGTATGTAGCCTTTGCCATAGGCTTGTGACACGATCGTGTCTACGACTCTACGCGACCCGCGATCTAGCGACGCGACGATGTTGCCTGGCCGAATGAATGTGAGGAGATATAAACGGAGTGATCACTTGATACGTTTAATCTTACGGTTTTACACTCAATGAGGTATGAGGAGAGAGCACTGGTACACGGTTGAGAGAGCAAACTGCGTGCGTGATTTCAATATGGCGTCTACCCCTGAATATTTCAGCGTCCCAAAGTATTGAGTCAGCTTTTACAGACTCGCGCGACGGGGACAAGTTCTTATGGTGGTGTGTGCTAAAGCGGTAAACCAAGAAAGTGTGTCATGTCTGCGTGATCCCGGCACTCCAGGACTCCCGAAGGATACCGTTGAATGTTTGTTTTGTGAGCACACGTTCTCAGCGCAGCCTCAAAAAATCTTAGCTCATATCGCGGGCGCTTCTGGACACCACGTTTCTTCTTGCAAGGGGCAATTTTCCCTCTGACCTGCTTAACAGTGTGCGAATAGGCTTAACAGTGTGAGACTAGGCTTAACAGTGTGAGACTAGGCTTAACAGTGTAAAACTCGTAACCGGTTTAAACCCGAGGGGGTCATTTTAGGTTTAAACCTAGGTTTAAACCTAGGGGGGGGTGGGGTTTAGCACAACCTAGATTCAGAAAATTCAGTCATTTAACAGTGCGAATTAACAGTGCGTTTTTGACGCCCAAATCGTAGGTTGTACTACGTATGCTGTATCCATATTATATGAATTGAAGCCATTGTGTATAAAATGCATATATAAATTGGGTCCTCATTCATGGCAATTCCAGGATTGCTTGAAGGGATTCAGAAAATTCAGCCCTTTAACAGTGCGAATTAATAGTGCGTTTTTGACGCCCAAATCGTAGGCTGTACTACGTATGCTGTATCCATATTATATGAATTGAAGCCATTGTGTATAAAATGCATATTGGGGAAAACATCGGAGATGAAATCGAAGATTCCCCCTCTTTTGAAAAATCGGGAAAAATTCAGTGCTTTTTAACAGTGCAGAGGTTGACGCCCAAATCGTAGGCTGTACACGACAACGTATGCTGTATTCAATTGAAGCCCGAGTGTATTGTAAATAAAAGTTTTGGAATAATTTTGCATATATAAATTAGGTCCTCATTCATGGCAATTCCAGGATTGCTTGAACGGATTCAGAAAATTCAGTGCTTTAACAGTGCGTTTTTAACAGTGCGTTTTTGACGCCCATATCGTAGGCTGTACTACGTATGCTGTATTAATATTATATGAATTGAAGCCATTGTGTATCAAATGCATATATAGTATGAAGAGGAGCTAATTAGCCCCAATATGACCTGAAGTCGCTCAGCGACCTTCAGGTCATATTGGGGCTAATTAGCTCCTCTTCATGATATATTTGTGACACATCAGCCCTCGATTAATCGAAGGGATCATGTGAGAGCCACGTCATAGAATATGCTTTGCAACAATATTTCTCGACTCTGCCACGTCATCACAATTCGCGATATATTGCTCAAATATTGCTTACAGTACAAATATTCATATTGCTTACAGTAGCTACCGGAATATCCAAGTACACTAGATATCAGAAAGTCCCGTACTCGTGTGGATAAACTGTGTAAGATAAATAAACCCTAAGCTAGATATACCCGGAACGGTCTCGGACGGTCTCGGTGTCTAGCCTACCTGTGACACAGCGTGTGTCACAGTACGAACCTACAGATCAGTCAGTAGTCCAGTGTTGGTCCTAGGAATCTGTCATAGGGGCCTGCACCGGGACTCCCAGTCAGGGCTGCCTATACAGATTTCAGCACACCACCCCAACACTGTGGGTGGTGACTGGCTAGGAGAGTCAGAAAATGTAAGGCCGTTAGTGTTAGGGCAGGAGCTAGGTGACAAGTCTAACTGCCAATCCAACTGTGCTATTCTGACACACAAATTGGAAACCTCTAGGTAGCACGTGAACAAAAGCATACGGGCAATTAAGGCACCGCTAAACAAGTGAAAAGAACCGTGCTAGCAAGTCAGTTTGAAGATTATAAAGGTGTCAAAGTAAAACCATAAACCAGATTGAAGAAGTCTTTGAGGTCACAGGAGTTCTGCACACCACCATGTCGGTGTGCCTCCAGAGTGAGCAAGAAGTCAATCGACAGTACCAAAGTAGTCAGCGGTGGCCTCACGGAAGTCCATCCCATAGTAGGAAGTAAAGTAACCAGCTCCATAATAGTGCCCCGCATCAAGAGGACCGCTCTCATGTAAGGCCATGCCGTAGTAGAATGCCATGTCAATACCCAAATCCGCTTGAGCCAAATCCTGAAATGCTAAAAAGCTCAAAGTGTCAGGAGGCTCGGGCGGCTGAAGCTGTGGCACATCGTCAGGCAATAGGAGACCCTGAGCCGTCATCACCGGATCAAGAAAATCATTCGTAGAGAAAAATGACGGAGCCTCCCAATCGAGATCACCACCAGGCGAAGGCATCTCCGTAGCCGACCGAGCGTCGGGCACGGCTGCCACTCCCATGATCGAGATGCAAAGAACGAGGGAAAGGAGGAAAGGAATGCCCCACGGACCAACCGTGGCAGGGAAGCCCCATGGCGGCTTCCCACAACCGTAGGTCCTCTGCTCGCCCACGGGTGGCCCGGAAACATGATTGGCCGACGGAGGCGAGCCCCGCGGCTTCAGCCGGAAGCTGCCGTCGGCAAAGTCCTCGTAGTCGTCGGTGTCGTAGCCTGTCAGGTCAGACGGGTGGACGGCGGCGTGATTCACCGTCTGCACGAAGCCTCCGAACTCACCGTGCGTCGCCTCCGTGGTGGTCACCCGCGCCGATTGAGTTGGCGCGGGCCGTACATCCTTCGCCTGCGAAACAGGCATAGCAGGGGCCGGCACGGCGGATGCCGATGCCGCCGCACCACCTGCCGGAACCTGCCCCTCCGGTGTGATCCCCGCCGCAGCGGCAGGGCCACACACCAGAGCCGATGCATGCTCCTCAACCGCACTCCCAGGAACAAAGGATGCGTGAGTGTAATGTACCTGCTCTTGGGCGGCCTGAACCTCAGAGGTGAGGGCATCAAGCCGCCGCAAGATGTCCTCGTCGTCGGTCCCGCCAGAAGGCGGAGGCGGTACGCTGAATCCGTAGGCCGACACGTCGATGCCGCCAATCCCGCCCGCGGAAAGCACAGCGGGGGGACCATAAGCCGAAGCCGCACGGGCGAAGGCCTCCGGTCCATCATCCGCAGCCTCCTGGAAAACCTGCACAAGTGCCAGGGTGTGAAGACCCTCCGCATCCTCCTCCTCAATAGGAATGCAGAAGGCCGCTGCCGTGGCCGACGAATGCTGGCGCCCACCAAGAGGGCAGTCGCGGTACGCGTGATAGGCGTCCCCTTTGCCCGCCTTGCGGCAACGGTGGCAAAGGGGCTTGGCCTTCATGCTGTCCCTGTCGAACCCCACAGACGGTGCCGGGTGCACACCCACTCGATGGCCTCGCGGATGCTGCTTACCGCGCGGCTGCGGCTGCTGCTGTCGCTGAGCCGCGCCCGCACGATTGCCCTGCACAAGCGCCTTCAAGGCGGCGATTTCGTCGAGAAGGACCGCGTACTCAGAAGACGTGATAAGGGCGGAGGGCTTACCGCCCGCCCCCAGTGTCTGCTTCTCACGCACTGCCGCCCCATCATCCGACTGCGCCCAGGCCTGAAAGATGGCCACGACGAGCGCCTGGAGCGAGCGGAGAGTGACCCCGCTAAGGTCACCCGCAAGCGGGTACCGCACCTTCACCGCCGCGTAGAACACGGGGTCGAGGCGGTTGTAGAGGGACAACTTACGGGTCTCGTCGGTGGGCTGCCAGTCAGGAGCGCGGTTATCCCGCACCAGACGTTGCTCACGAGCCAAGATCGGCTGCGGGTCAACGCCTGCGGGATAACGAAGCGCCGCATGCTCCTGCTGGTGGCTCTCGCGAAGGACTGTCGGCACGCTCCCCTTGATGATGTCGATGAGGGCACGACGTCCATCTCGGTCAGCCGAAGAGTCCGTACCCCGAAGCCAGGTGTCGGCCACAGAGTTGCGCTCCACGACGAGGGCCAAGACGTCATAGAGTAGTCCATTAACCTTCTCGACAACCAAAGAGGTGGGGTCGTCGAGGTCAAAGGGGGCCAAGTCCAGTCCAGCGGACTCAAACTCGGTCCGAAGCTGCACCACCAACTCGGAGAGGCGGTCGGTGTCGTCGGTACCACGATAATGATGTTTCTTGGAACCAAGGATATCCTCGCGGATACCCTTGGCCCAAGCCCGATGTAGTCTCCCCTTGTAGACCACGTCGACCGCAGCGTGTTGGTCAACGAGATGCTTCCGCAACGCGACAGCGGCGTCGGAGTTGCTGGAAGGATTAGGGGGCACCACAGGCGGGGTGCTAGCGGTTGGGGTGTCCCGAACCGCATCTATAAGCCGTATAGAGGCGTCCAAGTCGGAGTCCTTCAATAGGCGTTTGCGAGCTCGTGTAGATGTAGCCATACTTCTGAAAGCCAGAGAAAAGATGATGCGCGGCAGCACGTTTGGGTGTTGTGGCGGAAATGGAGCGAAGACGTAACGGCAGAACGTGCGGAGCGGCGAAAAGAGCGTGGGGCACTTGCAAATGTCGGTGTGGTCGAAGGTGTCCGGAGCACCAGCCCAAAATACGTGAACCAGCGGGATCAGTGCAGGTAGATAACGCAAATGAACATTGCCAGAACCGAGCAATAGCAACGCGCGGTGCCCATGACTCGCAGCCGCAAAAGAGACGTCTACCGTAAAGCCACGTCCCAAATCCTAGTCGCACCCAAACGCGCAAGTGCGCACCACCCCTTCAAGCGGCTGCTTAGCCAATCATGGCCAAGATAGCAAGTGGAATGAAAACGTGGATGGGGCCACGACCTACCGGAATATCCAAGTACACTAGATATCAGAAAGTCCCGTACTCGTGTGGATAAACTGTATAAGATAAATAAACCCTAAGCTGGATATACCCGGAACGGTCTCGGACGGTCTCGGTGTCTAGCCTACCTGTGACACAGCGTGTGTCACAGTACGAACCTACAGATCAGTCAGTAGTCCAGTGTTGGTCCTAGGAATCTGTCATAGGGGCCTGCACCGGGACTCCCAGTCAGGGCTGCCTATACAGATTTCAGCAGTAGCGTCATCGGTGTGTTATCAGTGTCGACTGTCGCTGTCGTTGTCGCTGTCGCTGCCATGTCATGTCATGTCATGTCAATGTCATGTCAATGTCATGACATGTCATCACAGTCTATCCTACCTCAGGCTGTTTCGTAACCGGCGCGTCAGCGCACGGTGATCTGTACCGTCGCGTCAGCGAACGGCGAAGCGAACGGTGAAGATGTCTACGATCATCGTCTGTCATCAACGCAGTCGATCGTCTTTTCAATCGCGAGTCACATTATAAAATACTAGCCAATCGGAAACTCAAAAAACAGATTTCCAAGATCGTTCGAGTTTTCAGTCGTCTGTCATCGTCAGAAAGATACTGCCAATCAATGCCTAGAAAGCTGGATTTCTAAGATCGATGCTTCGAACTTCGAAATTAACCCAAAGGGGATGCAATTTCAAGCCCATTTCTTGTTTGCACCTTCCCGTGCACCTCCTGCTGTGACCCTGCCGCTGTGACCCTGCCTGCTATGAATATCTTTGTGCATAATGTTTCTGCGACTGACGTTAAGTGTGTATGCATCGATATGTGTATGCATGACTAACTTTTTGCTTACATGCAGGATCAGTGCTCGACCGCATGATGACCTTCGACTAGTCGACCCCTTTCCGCTTGTGTTCATCTTCGACCGACTCCACGCTCAACGCTCGCCTACGAGATCCTCGCTGCATCCACGCATACCATTTTAGTTTCATATGCACTTTCGTGTGTGTGCCCTTCATGTCACTGTACGTTTTCAGATGACTTGTGTATTCTCCCTAATTCCCCGATCCCCCCCGCCATATGCCCCATGTGGCATCCGCGTATGCCCCCTTGTGACACACGCGCCCGATGTGTTTGTTGCTCAACTGGTGTGCCACATTTTGTATGCACTCGCTTACGTGTGTGTATCGCATTCGTTTGTTTTCATCTTGTATGTTTTCGTTCCGACGTCTTGTGTGGGATCCGGGGGCTTTGGGTTTTTCTCGCCCATCACCGCGCACCGCCGAAATCCCGGCCATGCTTTTGCCGTGTATGTTCTGTTTGCATAATGTATTTGTTTGACACGCATTAGAACATTTTTAGGCAGAGCACAGCACAGCATTTCGCAGGCGTTGTCGGCTTTGACCTAATTTCGGGTCAAAGTCGTCAATGCCACGTGTTCAGGGCTGGGTCACAGGGCATTGGCATTTTCCCAAATTCGTAATATTTCATTTGAATATTGGGGCTGTTTGGCCCCAATATTCTGAATATTGGTGCTGATCAGCACCAATATTCAATGGAATCTTCCGAACATTGGGAACACGTCAATGCACTTGACCAATCCAGTTCTGAACACGTGGCCGCCTTACTTCCACATCAGCATTTCATCATGAATATAGTTCAGAATTGCTGCCTGCGTGGCACGTTTTCATTGGTCCAAACCCGATGTGTCATAAATATATAATTTGCCCTTTGTGACTACGTTAATCCTATAAGTTTTGCATATATAAATTAGGTCCTCATTCTGCCAATTCCCAGAAATGCTTGGACGGATGAAATTCAGTCCGGTAACAGCGCAAAAATTGAAGCCCATATCGTAGGCTGTACACGACACAGTGTATGCCGTATGCATATTATATCAATTGAAGCCCGGATAATGAAAAATATAAACAGGAATAAATTGATTATTTGATTTATATCCAAAACACGCAACGCAACGCTACGCTCAAGTCGTTCAAGTGTCGCTGTCGTGAACAGTGAACAATGTCGTTGTGACCAGTGAACAGTGTGCGGTCACCGGTCAGTAACCCTCCGGCCGACAGCGATCTAATAAATATATATTGCGGAACAAAATGGGCCGAGATTTATATAACGTGAATTCAGACACAGTGAATGCTATCCATACACGTGGCATATAAAGCCTTTGCCTTTGCCTCTGCCCCAACTTAGATTTCCATATTTATATGGATGCATTGTGGCATCGTTGAAAACAGTAATCACTACCTTTCTATTTTAAGACCAAAGGTCGATCGTTGGCGGAGCGGGGCATAAAATTAGTAGCCTTTTATAGCATTTCCGCCGGCTATAAACGACTGCGGCTTACTACATAGTAATACAAATCATGAATAGAGAAGTGTATGCTGGATCCATATTTATATATGAATTGAAGCCCGAGTGTATTGTAAATAAAAATTGAAACGTACCCAGCGTGCGGTATAAATGAGTAAGGTCACCCATGAATGACTGCGTTAATAATATAATT
>LGRX02035728.1:0-18781 GCA_001247695.2 Cymbomonas tetramitiformis
CTCGGGAGCAGGGAAGAAGAAGGCAGGCGCTTCTCCCGCCAAGAAGGGAGCGCATGTGCCTATCGAGGCCATACTTTGCCGTTTCTGCGAACGGCCTACTCCAGAAGGAGGCCACAGATGCCTGACGTGTGGCAAGAAATATCACAATTTCTGCCTGGTGCGTTTACTTCGCTTGCGTCTTCCCACGATTGTGTTCTTCCCCTAGTTTTGAAATATCAATCATCACGTGTTCTTTTACTGCAGTTGGAATGGAGAGGCCTGGAGGAGTTGTGCTGCTGTGGCGACCCAACGTGCATGGCTGCGCAAAAGATTGAGGTGCGCGTCTTACTATGCGTATAGTATTCCTGTAGTTTTTTGGGTTCCTGTGATTGTGTTTGTGATTAATTTGTGCGCATCTTATAACAGGCACCTTCTACCTACACACCCCACAAGAACCCGACGGGGGTGGGCTCTTCAGGGACATCCCGAACCGTGACACAGGCTGGCCCATCTGGCGAGACTGAGGCTCCGACGCCAGCTTTGGAGTCCGATACACAACCCCCGGCTTCAGCGGTTACCCCGTCTGAGATCGCGCCCCTTCCCGTCGCGGTCGACTCGCCGCACGTGGATCCAATCCCCGAAGTCTCCGCACCCCTCGCCGCCACCCCCCCTTCTGAAACCGCCCCCCCTGCCGTCGCAGAGTCGCTCTCACCTGCGAATCTGACAACTTCCGAGGTACCCGCTCCCCACGCCGACAACCTTACCGAATCGGCAACTCCTGCCGTCGAGGTTGGACCCATACCATTGTTCAAAACCATGCTTTTGAATCAAACACCCGAAAACCCCACGCCCGTCGCCGCCAGCCCCTCCGAAATCCAGCCCCCTCCTGTCGCGGACCCGTCCCTACCGCGGAATCCAACACCCGAAACCCCACGCCCGTCGCCGCCACTCTCCGAACCAAACTCTCCTGTCGGGTGGACCCTGCCCCTACCGTGAATCCAACACCCGAAAACCCCACGCCCGTCGCCGCCAGCCCCTCCGAAATCCAGCCACCTCCCGTCGCGGACCCGTCCCTACCTGTGGATCCAACACCCGAAGTCTCCGTACCCCACACCGCCACTCAATCCGACACCGTTTCCCCCCCTGCCGCCGCCCAACTGCCTCCCGCCTCCTCGGATACCGCAGCCCCTACCGCCGCGATCTTGCCAACCTCGGATCCAACTCCCGAAGCCCCTGCACCCCTTGTGGTTGCAGGCACCACCGATCCCCCCTATGTTTGGAAACGGTTGGCGGACAACCCACCCGCGAATAAACAGGCATTCACAGCTTTTTCAAGCATTCTCAGGTTACGAGTGGAGAAGTTCAAAGATCTCTGCATCGTCACCGGTAGCGACGAGTCCTATTCCGTGAAGACCGGGTGGCAATTCGGGTGCATGGTCAGCCACAAGGACATCCCGAGGTCGCGGTTTCTGGCCGGAACCTTGGTGGCGGCTCAAATGAAGAGGGGATGGTTTGTTCTCTGCTGGGGACCGGTCGATGCAACTAGGGAGGAACAACGGTGCAGCCTGTTACGGCTGAATCGACTTCAACCCATCAAAGAGAAACACACTCCATGTCCCCCAGGGAACTCCGCTGAATTGTTCATGAAGGAATGTTGGCGTCTCCAGCAGCTGTACAACTTCTCCCCCACGGAAGAAGGCCAACGACCGGTAAATAATTTACTCAACCCAACCCAATTTGTTTTCTCCATTGCACACACGAACTACATGAAATTTCGGAAAGGTGACTGTGTTTTTTTGGCAGGTACGACCATACAATAACGAGGAGCAAACGGATCAAAACCGGAACCGGTCCGAATTCACGTTGGAGCCCGGAGGCGCCCCCTCCGAGAGGGTGGTTTCAAAGAAGAGGAAGGATCCCCCTTCAGGCAAAACAAGTTCACGCCGGACGCGCGCGCGCCCCCCCTCGTTGCACGGAATCGCGTTCGGTGCAGGAGATCGACAGGGGCGACGAGCATACTTCTCCCGCAGCGGTGGTGGTTCCCCGTCGGCCACGAGATCGCGCCCCCTGGGGTGTTCCACGCACACTCCAGCTCGACGACCCTGTCCCTGCCAGGGATTTTCTGGGTGAGGCGCTCCAAACGGAGCTGGAGCCTCCAAGTCTTCGTGCACGCACACCGCGCGGTGCTCCTAGGCCGTGGACGTCGGAAACACAACCCGCTACTCCCGACAATCCCACTCCCGAGTCTGCCCCTGAGTCGGTGGTGCAAGATTCCACACCCCAGCAACATGGCTTCGCAATTCCCACCAACAACCCGAACCTGACACCGAACCCCGCTGCTCAACAACCTCCACGGGCTCCGAGTCCCTTGGCAACACTTCCCCTTGCGTCCGATGATGGGGTCGCCCAAGTCGTTGCGCAACTCCAACAGAGCCAGCAGGAATTGCTTGAGCGGCAAGCTGCCGCGCACCAGGAGGAGATGCGCCAGCAGCAAGCCTGGTTTCAACAGCAGCTGGTGACTCTCCAATCTCAAACGGTCCATGCGCCGGGCCCGGTGCAAGAGCCGTCCGTGACATCGCCCCAAGTGCTTCCCCTTGGTGGTGGGGTTCCCAACATTGTGCCTCCAGCCACTATTGCTGGTGGCTCGGTGAACTCTGGCCCCGCGTTGTCTTCTTATCCCCTTACCAACCCGGGGTTTTCCGGGGCTCCCGCGCCCTCCGTGACCACGCAATACCCCTACCCCGCAGGCTCCCAAAGCTACCAGAGGATGCTTATGCCACCTCCCGCGTACCCTACGCAGCTACCCGTCCGGTCTCCCTACCCAACTGTGGGGGACTACGTATCCCCGAGGGAGATTGCTATGCAAAATGAGCTCCTCCGCCAGAACGAAACCACCTACCGTGAGCGGATGCAAGCAATTGAGGCCCGTGAACTCGAACTCGCGCGTGCCCGCGCCACTGAACGTTTCAAGCAAGAGCAAAGGCGCTGGGGAGGCTTCTAGGCAGTAGTTCTGCTATCCATTACAGACAGAGAGTCTGACCGAAACCTGCAACCTGTATCGCAATGTGCGCATGGGTCCGTAGAGCTCTTTCGTATGAAGTAATATTACATCTTAAGTATTTGTTGTGCTTGCCTTACTAGAGCTTATCTCCTGGTAGCTAGATTTCCATCTCGGGAGAACTTGGAATTGCACATATTGCATTTTGTGTTGCATACCCTACGGCGTGTATGGCATATGCTTTATTATAACCTTGTGAATACGTACAAATATGTTAGAATTGCATTCTCCATTTCGGGACCCATTTCCCGAAACAAGAATGTGCAATTAGCGCATGATTCTAGCATCACCGAGCGCTAAAACCTAAATCATCGTTCACATATCAATTTGGATAGGAGCATATCATCACATACCAACTTTTTAAAACTTCTATACAACTTATATTGTAAAATACAAAAATTATGCAAAATTTACCAACTAATTTTGCTTACCATCAGCTGACATCATCGACTTCATCACAGTCGGTCAGCAGCTACAGCTTCGAGCTCAATCAGGGGTTGATCTATCGTAAGACCATATATGGCAGACAGCTGTACATTCCACCAACAGCTAAAGTCCCCACATATGACGGTGAGATCACACAGCTTCGCCACATTCTCCTTCATGAGTGCCACTCAGCCACTATTTCTGGTCATGTAGGCAAAAATCGCATGCTTCATCTTCTGCGTAGCCGGTATTATTGGCCAGGAATGACAACAGCAGCCATCAAGTACATTCAGGAGTGCCCCGTTTGTCAGCGCCAGAAAACGAGGCGACACAAGCCTTATGGTCAGGCACACATACGATATTCTGTGCCTAAGACAAAATGGCTTGATGTATCTCTTTATTGGATCACTGATCTGCCTATCACCACTAATGGGCACGACAGTATATTTGTGGTAATGTGCCAATTCTCTCATCGTTGTCATCTCATTCCCTTCAGCATGACCTGGACAGCTCAGCATACTGCTTCTATCTATATGCAGCATATCTTCAAGCTTCATGGTCTTCCGAGGAACATCATCTCAGATCGAGACCCCAGATTCACCTCTACATTCTAGCAGACACTGTGGAAATCTACTGGTACGAGATTGTCCATGACGTCATCACACCATCCACAGTCGAATGCTGCCAATGAGAGGAGCCATGCCTTCATCGAGGATATCCTCAGGTACTTTTCAAATTGTTGATTCATGATTCGATTTCACCATCCTCTGGTTTATAAACTGATTAGATGGTATTTTTCCATCCTCAGGTGTTGTTGCAATGATACTTCAGCCAATTCGTGGGAGGACACGTTGCCTTTGGTGGAGTTTGCAATTAACAATACCGTTTCTGCATCAACTGGTTATTCACCATTTTATCTCGACTCGATGGCGCAACCACTTTCGCCTCATGACCTGGTTATCACTATTCCGCCAGAAGCTCATGTTCCAATACAAAGAGCTATTCGAGATCATTTTGACCAGTACTCGGCTGTTCATGCCAACGCGGTAGACAACATTTCCCGAGCAGCAGAAATTAGCCAAGCCAGATTCAATAAGACTCACATGCCTCAGCAGTTTGCAATTGGGCAGAAAGTTCTTTTACGGACCGAGTTTATTCAATGGACTAGTTTGACAGAGGCAGGCAGACACTTTAAGCAACCATATATTGGGCCGTTCACCATATCCAAAGTGCTTAGCCATGGGCGTGCATACGAGTTAGATTTCGGAAACCTCGATATCCGTATTCATCCGGTACAGCCTGTATCCAGATTAGAGCTGTATGCTGGATTCAGTGACCCGTAGGTCATAACTTATTCTGACTCCCGTTAGCTGTACCAGTACTCGTACAGTACTAGGTGACAGATCCCTAGGTCACAGACACCTTATATTCGTTTAACTCTTATAATCAGTTTACACTTGTATGAAAACTATTCAGTGACCACTCCGATATAATACGTTATATTACATCTCACAGGTTATGGGGTATTACCCCGCTTTTATCACTGCTGACTTTGCCATGATTGGCTAAGCTTTTCCGCTTGGCGGGGCGTTGGGGCCTCGCGAGGTGTTGAATTGGCCACTTTAGGGCGCGCGGTTTGCGCTATGTTGCGGTGAGATTGCGAGTTGGAATTTTCGGCAACTTCTTCGGGTGTCCGCGTTGGATTTTGTTTTAGACTGGGCTTGATCACCCCTGTCAACAACTCCTTGGCCGCCGCGTATTCGACTTCGTTGATTTCGTTCGACCCCTTCTTCTCCTCGCTCCGCAACTGCATTACGGTCGCCCGCCACCTTACAATTTGACACTCGCCTTTTCCCCAACCCCCCTCCTATAGGAATTTATTCTGATGACTTCATCCTCAGTTGGAACACCGGCCTTGGGCGCTAAGACATCATAGACATATACAAAGGTATGCCCGTTGTGAGGTCACAACTCTTTTAAGAGGGGAGATCTGTCAGGGTCATGACCGATGACATATGTGTCATACATGTCATACGTGTCAGACATGTCATACCATGTCATGTCATGTCATGTCAGTCGTGTCATATATTATTATGACAGTCGGTCGTGTCATATATTATTATGACAGTCGGTCGAGTCATATATTATTATGACAGTCGTCAGTACGGTCGACCATGACTGTACCTGTCCTCAGATGATAATGTCACATCATCTGTCATTATTCAAGGAAAGACTTGAATGACCCTGTCATCGAGAGTTCGTATGTCGAACTCGAAGATGGCAAAGCAAGATACATCTTGAACATCAAGAACCATCTTGGCTTTAAGCATGTGCGGAACACGCATGCACAGTATGAACGAACTATTCGTTATCACAATACTGGTCGTTCAACCTACGTCTCGGGTTCACAACCCAATGGCGGTACTATCTATGATGATAGGAGACGTAAGGTATAAGATGAGGAAGCGTTGGGCTTCAAGCGGATCTTCACTCAGAGACTGCACTCATCACCCGCTATTTCTTACACTCGCGTTGCTGTCCAACTTCGCAGTGTTAACTTGTATACTGATAATATATTCACGGCCTGTATATCTCGCCGTATCAATTTTAAGCCTATTTTTTGCTCAAATAGCCTTACGCCTACGGATTAATGTCATGTTTACGAAGTTTTGAAGGTTGCCTTACCCCATTACAACATATCCAAGTGTCACACAAAAGTTGGTTCTTGAATTTCTTTTATTTTTTGAGAAATATGGCCCGAAAACCGCTGTTTTCGGGCTGTTTTCTGCATTTTAGGCCTATTTCGGCTCAAATAGCCTTACGCCTACGGTTTAATGTTATGTTTGCGAAGTTTTGAAGGTTGTCTTACCCCACCACAACATATCCAAGTGTCACACAAAATATGGTTCTTGAATTGTTTTTCATTTTTTGAGAAATATGGCCCGAAAACCGCTGTGGAAACACCGAAATGCTTCCAGTATAATTATATTGTTGATCAGACAATATAATTATATCGGGCAACAACCTCCCGACGAGATCAAGACGGGACTCGAACCTGCATGCTCAAGGTGCAAAGTCCACCACATAGCGCCCTACGCCTTAGCGCTATGTCATCAGATCTGAAACTCTAGACTCTAGAACTGCGGAGGCGGCACTGTGGAGGCGGTCGAGTGCTCTCACCGACCATCGCGCTATCGGGGGCGCCAAAATAAATATCCTGTCCGACATCGAGGGCCAGCAGCTGCCGAAATGGTGCCGTGCCTCCAAAGAACTAGAGTTATGATGGAAACACCGAAATGCTTCCAGTATAATTATATTGTCTGATCAACAATATAATTATACTGGAAGCATTTCGGTGTTTCCATCAAACCGCTGTTTTCGGGCTGTTTTCTGCATTTTAGGCCTATTTCGGCTCAAATAGCCTTACGCCTACGGTTTAATGTCATGTTTGCGACGTTTTGAAGGTTTTCTTACCTCACCACAACCTATCTAAGGCACAACAAGTTGTTTGAATGAAGAAATGATCTTCATTTGCCCGATAACTCGTATGTTTCGGGCTCTTTTCGGCTAATTTTCATAATTTCAGATATATTTTTGATAATAATGCCTTATGCCCTTGGTGTAATGATGCATTTTTCAGGTTTAGAGCTTAATTAACCCTTTAAGGCCACAATTCTAAGGCACAACCAGTTTTTGAAATAAGGCAAAACAATAATTTGCTTTAAAAAAATGTATGTCACACCTTGACCGTCCGCCTATTTTCTTGAGGCACAAGAGGCACGAGAGAGGCACGGGAGGTGATCAAAATAGCAATCCTAGGATGCGTTGATGCTCCGCATCGGATAGATGATAATAATCTTTCCTTCCTATTCTGCGTTTGGTCATGATCACATCTACACACGCAATGTGGTGGGAATATGTAAGGCATTTTTTACTAGTGTCCACAAAGTACTCCGTGCACGTCTCTTCATCACGCCATTCCAAGAAGCGGCCTTCCACAGCATATTCCCCACACGTTGCATACACCCCTTCCCCCGCCGGGCTGTAGTAATCGTCCTTCATCCCCGCCGGATCTTCAACCACTTGCACTCCACCAAGCGCCTTCACTAAACAGTAGGAGTGCAAGTCATCTCCCCCAGATGGCCGTGCAAAAATGCTCCCCCGCGCAACCATCACGCCCATCTCATGCGCGGCCTCCGCCGCTTGACGTCGTGTTTGCCGGGCTTGCGTTGCCTCTTTCACCGTCAAAGTAAACGGCACCCACTCGTCCACATGGCTATTGTAGTGGCACCCCGCACTATCCGGGTGCGCCCGCTCGCACTGCGCATAGCAGTACTCACAATAGCACTGCCGGTCCCGCTTCAAACCCACCAGCAGTCCAACCCCCGCGCGCACGGAGTGCAACCGGAGGGTTCGGTCGACCGTGTCAAAAACCGGACCCGATTCATCCACGTCGCCTTTTTCCACTAGGAAAAAGAACCGCTTGCAAAACTGTGAGCCTCGGGACCATGCCGTGTCCTTAGGGTCTTGCAGCCTTTCAATACAAAACTCCCATAAATGCCTGGCGCATGTTATTCCGCCATACCACTTGTCCGGGGTAGCCATCACCGCCAGACTCGCCTCATGCTTGACAATCACCCCCATTGCACCTTGCTCGCCTCGTGCGTGGGCCGTCTCAAATAAGTTGCGCTGGCATGGGATCCCAAGCCCTCTCACCCACTCCGCGCACATCGGGCGGCCGCTCTCCACGACGTCCGCAAATGCCGTTCCGCACTTGTTCTGTACCGCGCTCCCATCCGCCCACTCGTGTACGAATTTCGGCAGCGGGATGCCTCTCTTGATGAAATAGTCCTTCACAATAAGCATGCGCATGTGTTGGACGGAGCGATGGCTATGTGGCATGTCGTCGCCGATGAGGTAGATGTAGTCCTTGATAATGATGGGGTTCTCCTCCGTGGACTGCACACCATCCACCGGGCCATATGCGTGTCTCCATATGACACAACACAAAAGTGAAGCTTGCTTCACAATCCAATGCAACGATTGGATGGCTCGCGGGATGTTGAGGGCATGGTTTTCGCTGAAATCAAATAGAAGGAGGGTGTGATCCATTGGCAAGTTCGCTTTACACTTATTGAACATGGTCATGGAGTGCTGTACCATGAAGCAATGGTAGGCGTATGGCTTCAGAAACGGACATGCCCGTCCGTCTACACCGTCCAGCTTGCCTATCCCCCAACCGTCCGGGGTTTTCAACACAAACTTCCCCGTGCATACGCAGTTGGGAGACTCTCCAGGCGTGTGCCCAAGGAGTGCACTCTGCAGCTTTGCGAGGAGCTCGCCCACCGGGGTCCGCTTTTGAACGTATTGAACTCGGTGCTTGTTCTTGCCGTCCTCGTCGACCCCCACAAGGGCACTCTCGTAGGTGTTCCACTCCACCGGTGTCGGGTTGGACACCTCTGTCGCGCACAAACTCAGGTTCTGCAGCGGCCCGCGGTCTTTGCATGACTGGTCCAAACAAGCCAGCTCGTGAAAGTCTGCGCGCTCGCCAGATTCCAGAGTTCTCCTTGGACACAGCAGGGAGGTTGTAAACCCTGAAGTCGAACGGGTCACCTCTGCCCGTCCACATACCACATATGGGAACCCTGGATGGAGGTGGTTTGCGATTGGACATGACGGCACGCTGTCCCCCAGTGTGAGGACAGCACTCCCTGTCCGGGCATTCACACTTGGAGTGCAAACGCTCGTGTGCCCGCTGGTATGCGATCACCGCCAACCTCATATCCTCGTGGTATCTACAGCAGCAGGAGATGGTGTCCCGTCTAGTGAGTCGTCGCACTTGCTTCGGTTTGTTCTGCTCGAAACACCGCAGCCCAATCTTGATGCCAGGCTCCTTCTTCTGGAACTTGCGGTACACCTCTAGTTGTGTCATTTCTAACCAGTGTTTGGGGGCCTTCTCAGTCGTCCCGTCAGGATGCTTCAGCTTCAGGACGTCCCGCTTGGAAGTTGACACACGTGTTATTCCAGGACTGAGCCAGAAGTCGTGGATCTTCGCAATAAACAGCTCATTTGCCATTTGGTTAGCCAAGTTTCAATTCTTTCTAACCAGGCCTTCCAGAAGCCCACTTCGAAGCCTTTGTACAGTCCCCAAGCTCGCGCCATCCAGCAAATTGCGATGCCCCACTATCCCAGTAACCACAACCGGACGTCGAATGCCCAATACATCCGCGATCCTGTTCTCCATACCCCGTGCGGCTTCTCCAAACGCCATTGCAGCACCAGACAGTTGAGTGTCCTGGTTCTGATTGGTTCTGGTTGTTGCCAAAGCTGAAAAAGAATCCCGAAAACTTGACACCATTATCTGTCCAACGCTCTCCTCTGCGCTGGCCAAAAGCGTGCGCAAGAGGTTTTGATTATCCGCGTTCAGTGTGCGTATGTAGTTCGCCAACGCCCCAGATATAATTCCCGGCGAGTTCTGGAACACCGCGCCGATCTTCTTATTCCAGTACGACTGGCTTCCACGCGGGACCACTGCGGTTACCTCGGAAGCTTGTGCTCTACTAGCGTCCGGCGCGCATGTTGCGGTAGAATCCAGTCTCAGGCATTTCTTAGAACGAGAAATCCTTTGGCGTTGCACATTACTCGCGCGACGTTTGATCGCAGTCGAAGTTGGCTCAGCCGCCTCCGCGACCTGGTCTGCAAGCGGCGTTCCCGCATTTCCTGCCACTGTATCACGCCAATGCGCTGCAAACTCCGAAATTTCTCTACTCAGCTCAATCCCGCGTTCCACATTCTCCTCCGCAATAGGATAGTCAGTTGGGAAATCGTTCGCCTGTTCACCAATGCTAGACAGCCAAGGCAAAATATCCAGCAGAAAACCATCTGAAGACATGATATATCTCTTCTAATGTATGCCACTGATAAGCAGCCTTGCATTATTATCCGTTATGCTTTACATGTTTGTGTAGGTAGTGTTTCAAAAAGTAAACAATCTGAATTTTTGCTTTTGCACTTGGCATGTAAAAAAACAACACAAAAAACCGCCCGTGCGATGTTCCTACTCACAGGAGGGCTTTCATCGCACGGGCGGTTTGACAGTTCAGTGAATTTATAGTAAATTTATATTAGATCTTACAATTTCGACTACACAAAAAACCGCCCGTGCGATGTTCCTTGTCACAGGAGGGCTTTCATCGCACGGGCGGTTTGACAGTTCAGTGAATTTATAGTGAATTTATATTAGATCTTACAATTTCGACTACACAAAACACCGCCCGTGCGATGTTCCTAGTCACAGGAGGGCTTTCATCGCACGGGCGGTTTGACAGTTCAGTGAATTTATAGTGAATTTATATTAGATCTTACAATTTCTGTGCCAGGGAACAATAGCCCGGCCAAGCCATTCGATTGGCATATTGTATTTATGCATACTGGGGCAGTGAGATGGCAATGGGCTCGGAAGGGGACTCCCGAGCCATTGACTTCGCACTATGGGGAGCGAAAGCCTGGACTTGATTATAGCTGGCAGCATATTATCGTACACCCTTCTGGTGCGCTATGCCGCTGGGAGCGTAATAGGGGCGGCGGCTGGTTTCTAGAAGACGCCACTCAGTTGAAGGCGCCGGTAGCGCCATTCTCATTACCGATCAGCCGCGTTGGGATCGCGTACTGGAATCCGACGATTGTGATTGACGATGACGAATATCGTGGAATTCCCTACGCGGGGCGTAAGCCTATACACTCAGCGCCTACGAACAGTGAAGATTCGGGTACAGGCGCTGTGTCCTGGAGTAAGGAGAAGTTACCAGATTCTGATGACAATGATGACGCAGGTGTCACTAGTAACAGTAAGGAGAAGCTACCAGGTTCGGATGACAAAGATGACGCGGGTGTCATATATGACATGGACACTGCCAGTCCGAAATGGGAGCCAACTTCGCCTGAATATGATGACACCGAGGATGACGTCGGCGAGTTCGATGACTTGGTAGCTGACGATGCTGAAGAACAAGCTGAAGCTCGAAGGTTGAAGAGACTGGGACTGCAATTGATCATGGATGAGAAGGGTGAACTTCATTGGGTACCAAAGGGCACCTCCCCGACCTCACCTGTTCAGCCCGATGATCAGCCTATTACCGAGCAGAAGTCTGAGGCCATATCTGAGGATGCCCCAGCCTCTGTGGTGGAAACTGTTCATGTACCACCAAAGAAACCATATGGGTCGGATACTGGATTGACTTCAATGGTTGAGAATAAGGCTGGGGTGTCTGAAGAGACGAAGAGGCAATCTAGGAAATATCCGAGATGTTGGACACATGAGTATATCACTCATTTGAAATGCACCATGAGCAGTGACAGTGATGAAGAAGAAGTGCTGGACGTGGCTCCTCGTAGGAAGAAGGCAAAGATCAGCAAGGGACAATGAAATCAACTGTCTTGATTAGGATTGTCCAAATGCAGATTCTCTGATTAGGATTTGTATAGGTGGCAGATGATGATATGCCAGCCGACATGGGACAGATCGATTAGAGATGTGAATTGCGCGCCTTGAAAGTATAAGACATGAATATTGCCCATTTGGAGGCTGTTCTAACTTGAAGTAACTATTTGGAGGAGCTGTTGCTCAACCTGTTAATTTACTGGTCAATCTTTCCTGCCATAAAGATAATGCAATTGCTTGAATTGTAGCCTTGTTCAATTTCGACTACACAAAAAACCGCCTGTGCGATGTTCCTAGTCACAGGAGGGCTTTCATCGCACGGGCGGTTTGACAGTTCAGTGAATTTATAGTGAATTTATATTAGATCTTACAATTTCGACTACACAAAAAACCGCCCGTGCGATGTTCCTAGTCACAGGGGGGCTTTCATCGCACGGGCGGTTTGACAGTAGAATGTTACTTTTCACATTGTGCACCAGAGTTCACCAAGCGCGACTCAAATTGCAACGGTTCAATTACCTAGGTATGCCTCGATTCGTGCGTGAGTGTGAATTCTGTTTAGGAGGCAACAAGAACAAAGCACAAACTGTCTCTGCTCGCATTCTTTTAGGAAGAGCTTGAAACTGTTGAAAATACTGAAAAACACATAAGTTATTTTGGCTGCAGGAGCAACTGTTCATGTTCCTGTTGCTGAGGAGCAGCCGGAGATGGAGATCGCGGTGGATCAGCATGGTGTGGCAGCTGGAGGTGCTGCTGCCGTATCAGCACCTTGCCCTTCAGAAGACCTGCAAGGTGAGGCTACTTGCGACCACCGGACATACTCTGCTCGCATTCTTTTAGGAGGGAAAGAGTAACAGCACGAAACGGGAAAAAAACTGAAAAAGTGTAGTTTGTCTTGGCTGCAGGAGCAGCTGTTCTTGTAGCTGTTACTGAGGAGCAGCCTGAGATGGAGAACGCGGAGGAGGCGCAGGGTGTGGCATCTGGAGGTGCTGTTGCCGTGGGGGGGGGGAGGAGGGCGCGGGTGCAGCGGCGCAGCCCGAGGGGGAGGCGGATGCGGAGTGGGGTTTCGCATGTCCCCGGGACTGGCGTGAGCAGCTGGCGGAAAACGGTTTTTTTGGCGGACACCTGGAGGACCCGATTCCCGTGGCCGATCTCGTGAAGGAGTTCCACGCCGGGTACGTGAGCAAAGACGTGAAGTACAACTTCTCCAGCTTCAAGCAAGATGGTATTAAGGTCAACACGACTACATGTATGTCGCGTAGGGGTGCCATATGTCAATGGATGACATGTGTGGTCTATGGTCTATGGTCTATGGTTTGTGTAAACATATATTTATGGTAATCTTATGTATGTCATATGTGTATTTTATGTAAGTCTATGGTCTATGGTCTACGGTTTATATAAAGATATTTATTGTATTTTATATGTAAGATATATGTAAGATATAGGGGGTACGTAAACGTACGGTGGGAAAAATAATCCCCAATCTTCGTGTACGGTGAACGTATAAACTAAAACTTTGAAAACAACCCAATACCCCTATCTTAGACCGATACCCTATTATTTGTGTTTCACTTATGCTATCACAACAAACAATATATCGCTGTGTTCGTCTATAAAAGACCTTTATGTATGCAAAGTTTCATTCGAAAAGACCTCGTGACTCAAAAGTTATTCACGGTCAAGATACCCTATTATTTACGGCTCGTATATAGCCACAAGAAATGGGTATCAGATTTTGGGTTTCACTTATGCTATCACAACAAACAATATATCGTTGTGTTCGTCTATAAAAGCCCTTTATGTATGCAAAGTTTCATTCGAAAAGACCTCGTGACTCGAAAGTTATTCACGGTCAAGAAACCCTATTATTTACGGCTCGTATATAGCCACAAGAAATGGGTATCAGATTTTGGGTTTCACTTATGCTATCACAACAAACAATATATCGTTGTGTTCGTCTATAAAAGCCCTTTATGTATGCAAAGTTTCATTCGAAAAGACCTCGTGACTCAAAAGTTATTCACGGTCAAGATACCCTATTATTTACGGCTCGTATATAGCCACAAGAAATGGGTATCAGATTTTGGGTTTCACTTATGCTATCACAACAAACAATATATCGTTGTGTTCGTCTATGCAAGACCTTTATGTATGCAAAGTTTCATTCGAAAAGACCTCGTGACTCGAAAGTTATTCACGGTCAAGATACCCTATTATTTACGGCTCGTATATAGCTACAAGAAATGGGTATCAGATTTTGGGTTTCACTTATGCTATCACAACAAACAATATATCGTTGTGTTCGTCTATGCAAGACCTTTATGTATGCAAAGTTTCATTCGAAAAGACCTCGTGACTCAAAAGTTATTCACGGTCAAGATACCCTATTATTTACGGCTCGTATATAGCCACAAGAAATGGGTATCAGATTTTGGGTTTCACTTATCCTATCACAACGAACAATATATCGTTGTGTTCGTCTATAAAAGCCCTTTATGTATGCAAAGTTTCATTCGAAAAGACCTCGTGACTCGAAAGTTATTCACGGTCAAGATAGCCTATTATTTACGGTTAGTTTATAACCACACGAAATGGGTACCCGATTTTGGGTTTTACTTATCCTATCACAACAAACAATATATCGTTGTGTTCGTCTATGAAAGACCTTTATGTAGGCCAAGTTTCAGCCGGAAAGACCTCGTGACCCAAAAGTTATTCACGGTCAAGAAACCCTATTATTTACGGATAGTATATAGTCATAAGAAATGAGTATCCAATTTGATGATAAATTTGGGTTGTATGTGATGTACCAAACCTTTTGTCTATAAAAGGAGTTTTGAGATCATGCCAAAGTCTATCTTGAGACGATAGATAAGTGAAAAGTTATTCATCAATGAAGAAACTATATTTTGTGTGGTTAGATACCTAACTGAACATCATACTAGATAGAATATTTCACTTCGTGCGTAACAAGTATGAAGTTGATGTGTGTTAAATGTTAGTTTATGCTTACTCAACAAATTCACAAGCATATAGACACGTGTTTTTTAATTCAACAAGAGATTCGAGAAGGCGACAATTTTGTTTTATACTAGATAGAATATATCACTGCGAACGTAATAACTATGAAGTCTATGTGTGTTAAATGGAAGTTTTTGCAAACTCAACTTTTCTTCAAAATATATCAACACGTGTTTCTAAATTTGACAAGAGATTCAAAATGTGTAGAGTTTACACACAACATTAGAATTTACTTTACATACATATGTGCTACCAATAAACATACGATTGCGTCGGCAACAATAGCAACAAATTTGGAAGGCCTATTGCTACACTCCGGAATTGCAACTTGTTGAGAAAGCTATGGAAGAATTTCCTTCATTCAGAAAGGGCCAAACCCACAAATGCACGTGGGGTCGGAATGGGTGGAAACTCATCGTCATTCCACATGCCTGCTTCTGCATTATACACTTCAACTCTTTTCAATCCTTCACCCTCTCCGTCATGTCCACCAACAACTAAAATTTTGCCACCAGCCACGATGGCGGAAGGACCAGTTCTCGCTCTACGCAAAGATGCTATCTGGGACCAAGTATCATCGCGGATGTCATACCTTTCAACTGAACTAATCACCACATGGCGGGTGCCCTCTTCAAGCGTCTCGCCTCCAATAACATACAAACTATTGTTGAAGCCTACTAAAGCGAAATCGATTCGGTCAAAATTGAAGCCTTTTCCCTTCGACCACTTTTCCTCTTGTGGATCATAAATGTCGATGCCTTCAAAGTCTACTACATACAAGCGACCCTCTAAAGCAACCGCTCTCGTGCACCCTGTTGTTTTCTTTTCTGGCAACGTTGGCCTAATGGTGTACCAAAAGTCGTGTATGGGATCGTACTTTTCAATTGTCACATATTCAGTTCCTTTCTCATCAGGCGAGCATCCGAGGATCGCGTACAACTCATCATGCAAAAGGACGACTTCTGCCTCCTCACGCATTGCCTCCAAGTTGCCCAAAGTTTTCCATTTCTTTGACCACACGCTAAAACGTTCTACGCTATTTCCATTGAGTGCGAGACCAACTACAAATATGTAGTTATTACGTGTGACCGCATTAACTCTACGATTGCGACGAGAGGGCAAAGGTTTGGAGAGTGTCCAAACCTTTCTAGACAAATCTAATGTTTCTGCCAAAGATGTTGCTGTCTTTTGGATACCTCCTATGACGTACACACTAGGAAGTTGCACCCTGCCATCATTGTCACTGCTTTCAACGTTACTTTTAGGCAGTGAATTTCTCTTGGCGATATAGCGATTTTTGTTCTGAGCCACTATCCGACGTTTTTTTTTGCGCATCAGTCCAAATGTTTTGGCAAGCCCTCTTGTATTTGCCGTCACTAAGATGCTTTAAAGGGTCTGTGGTACCGAATTTTTCTCGAACCACTTGAATCTCGCCACTTTCCGTCTCCGTAGGATTGCAACTTTCCGTTTCATTAGGACTTTCCATGGATGAGAATAAAAACTGTGTCAAAACAAACAAATTCGCATCTGCATATATATCTGTCACACACAGTCAGAGGCAAATATACGTAAGCCCAGGTGGTGGCTCAATCTAGATCACAGCGTGCACCAATTCTGTGTACTAATTTTACGTCAGGCTCCGGTAATTTTGGCTCTGATGTCGTTGTCCCTTTCCGCAGCTTCGTCTTAGCCCAACTCTAGTTCCACCTAGAAGGAGTCGGGAGGAAGAAGGAACCCTGGAAAACAGAATACACAACTCGCACATGTGAGCGCAATTCAACAGTATTGCGCTTGGCATGTGGGAAGGAATCACGAAAAGCTCAAAGGGGAACAATTTAGAAGCCAATTATTGAAGTGAGATAACGCCAAGAAAGTTGCAGAAAGGAAAACGGAAAATCATTGTATTCAGCGCTGACTGACTACCATAATGACTGATACGCACGATTGGCCTCTTAAGAAGAGCGCAAAGAGATTTCCCCTTCCTCATGCGATAAAGATGTTGGCCCCTATACGCTCGCTAAGGCATTTGCGCACCGAGCGCACACATCAAGGAACGAGAGTGAGACAAAGAGCAAGGAGATAAGGGCGAAAGCTCCGGAAAGCACGGAACGAATCGCGGCGCCTTGGCTCGGGGGAAAGCGTATACCGCAAACATCTCAACAAAAAAAACAAATTCCGGAAGGGCAGAGAGAACCGTTATACCTCCCAGGAGTTAATTCAACACAAGCAGCAGTCAGTTCGCACATTGACGCGCTTGGAATTCCGGCGGCAGCGGAGAGAGGGGGAGCGAGAAAGCGCGTGCCAACGGCTACGCTGAATTCGTCGTGCCACCGGCTGCGGCTACTGAATTCGTCGTTCGGGAGGATCGTCACAGCGTCGCGAGCCGACCCGCGAGGATTATCACGTCAGAATTATCTGATTTAATAATCCTGTAGAAATGATTCAGACAGTACAAACAGTAGCATGTGACACGAGACACGAATCGTGTATAAACCGATTATCACGTTTATAATTTATACGAAGTGCCAATTCCGGCGCGTCTACGTCTCGTCTATCCCAATCCCTTCCCTATGCAACCCTAAACCCTAAAACCCTAACCCTCCCCCCCTCCCCCGCCCCCCTCTCCCCTCCCCCTTCACACCCCCTCCACCCCCTATATTTATATACAATGCCTCGAGCTTCAATTGATATACGATATGCATACAGCATACACTGTGTCGTGTACCGCCTACGATATGGGCGTCAATATCGGTTGCGGCACTGTTAACGGACTGAATTTCATCCGTCCTTGCAAGCATTTCTGGGAATTGCGGGAATGAAGACCTAATTTATATAGCGGGGGTACGTAAACGTACAGGTGGGGGAGTGACCCCGTTTATTCGTCTCGGTGTTGGTCTATCCATCTCTATCTTGGGGGCGGGGGAGATACACTTCCAGCAGGGGCTCCATGGACCCCCTCACGAGATTATATTATTAACGAGTCATTCATTGGAGCGGCCTTACTCATTTCTACCGCCTGTGGGTACGTTTCAATTTTTATTTACAATACACTCGGGCTTCAATTCATATAATATGGATACAGCATACAGTGACACACTTCTCTATTTATCCATTATGATTTGTATTGAATAGCAGCCGGCAGAAATGCTATAAAACGAATGATTAGGCTACTACTTTTATGTCCCGCTCCGCCAACGATCGACCTTTGGTCTTAAAATAGAAATATAGTGATTATCATCTTAACGATGCCATAATGCATCCATATAAATATGGAAATCTAAGTTGGGGCAGAAGCAAAGGATTTCTATGCCACGTGTATGGATAGCATTCAATGTGTCTGAATTGGTTTATTGACAACACACTGTTCAATGGTCACAACGGCATTGTTCACTGTTCACGACAGCGACACTTGAACGACTTGAGCGTAACGTTGCGTGCTTTTTGATATAAATCAAGTAATCAATTTATTCCTGTTTATATTGTTCATTATCCACTGATGACCTGAATTATATTATTGACGCAGTGTGAAGTGATTTGTAAAATATGTGCCGTGTCACGTAGTCACATGGCTGATACAATGGCTTCAATTCATATAATATGGATACAGAATACGTAGTACAGCCAACGATTTGGGCGTCAAAAACGCACTGTTAATTCGGCACGGTTAAAGGACTGAATTTTCTGAATCCCTTCAAGCAAACCTGGAATTGCCATGAATGAGGACCTAATTTATATATGCATTTTATACGTGTATCTTCAAAATTATATATAGGGGGTACGTAAACGTACAGGTGGGGAAAAAATAATCCCGAATCTTCGTGAACGAACGTATAAACTAAAACTTTGAAAACAAC